>JBBPBX010058215.1:0-12256 GCA_038048925.1 Garcialebias charrua
CAAACCACTGCATTGACCTGTCTGCTCTACCCCTGTCAGAAAAACAAAAAGTCAAAAATCTGGGAGTGATAATGGATCCTTCCATGAAACTCAACAGTCATGTAAACATGATTGTCAAATCCTGTTTTTTCCAGCTGAGGCGTCTGTCTAAGCTGAAGCCCATATTATCCAAAAAGCACCTGGAGACAGTGATTCACGCATTCATTACATCTAGGCTTGATTACTGCAATTCACTTCTGTTTGGCGTCAGTCAAGCCACCATTGCACGATTACAACTGGTTCAGAACGCAGCTGCCCGATTTTTAACCAGCACACGCAAAAGAGAGCACATTACACCAGTCTTGGCCTCCCTTCACTGGCTACCGGTTCATCTTCGAATCCAATTCAAAATTCTCATGTATGTCTACAAATCGCTGAACAGTCTCGCCCCCGCCTATCTCTCGGATCTGATACACCCATATGTCCCTCCACGTGCTTTGAGGTCAGAGGATCAGGTACTCTTAATAGTTCCAGAAACTCGCCTTAAGCGCAGGGGTGACAGGGCGTTCTCTGTAGCAGGCCCAAGACTCTGGAACGAGTTACCGCTGCTCATCAAACAGGCCCCCTCCCTCTCGGTTTTCAAATCCCGGTTAAAAACTCACTACTACTCCATCGCTTTCAATGCCAGCTGATTTGTATTGGATCGTTTATTTATGATCTGCAATGTTTTTATGTTTTTCGTGTTGTACTTCATTGTCTGTGTTGCCTGTTGCGTGTTTGTTTGTCCAGCACTTTGTGTGGACTTGTTCCTGTTTAAAGTGCTTTATAAATAAAATGGTATGGTATGGTATGGTATAAATGCTATTGATGATATAAATAGTGTTTAAATACAGTAATTGTTTATCTTTAAATATCATGTAAAATGGAAGTTGTCTCGTTTTGGTATTTTGACAGTTATGGTAATTAATTATAAATTGATGAGTATGAAAGGGGCAGGCCATTATAAGATATTGTATCTTACTTGCTCCTTTTTTTTTTTACCTGCTCTTTTCTAACAGAAAACGTAAAATTTGCATGTCACTTGGGCATAATTATTTGTATTAACTTTAATTTTTTAGTTATGTTATCCTATTTTCTTTCTTTTTCTTTCTTGATTGTCTTTTCTGTCTGTTCGAAAAAAAAAAAATTACAAACTGATTTAGTTCACACATTGAATAAAAGGACCTGATTTGGACTCATTCAGTCACAAGGAATGGGAGACGATGTAGTTACATCATCAAGTGTGTTAAGACCAGAACTTCTTCTTCTTCTTCTTCTTCTTTCGGCTTTTCCCTTTTCAGGGGTCGCCACAGCGAGTCATCCTCCTCCACCTCACTCTGTCCTCTGCATCCTCTGTCCTCACTCCAACTACCTCCATGTCCTCTCTAACTGCATCCATATATCTCCTCTTTGGTCTCCCTCTTTGTCTTTTTCCTGGCAGCTGCATTTCTAACATCCTTCTACCAATATACCCACTGTCCCTCCTCTGGACATGTCCAAACCATCTCAGTCTGGCCTCCCTAACTTTATCTCCCAGTTGTTTAACATGTGCTGTACCTCTGATGATCTCATTCCTGATCTTATCCATCCTTGTCACTCCTAAGGAGAACCTCAGCATCTTCATTTCTGCCACTTCCAGTTCTTTCTCCTGTCTTTTTGTCCATGTCTCTGTCTCCAGACCATACAACATAGCTGGTCTCACCACTGTCTTGTAAACTTTTCCTTTGACCTTTGCTGACACCTTTTTGTCACAAATCACTCCTGAAACTTTTCTCCATCCACTCCATCCTGCCTGGACTCTCTTCTTCACCTCTTTACCACATTCCCCATTTTCCTGGACAGTGGACCCCAAGTACTTGAAGTCCTGCACCTTTGTGACCTCTGCTCCTTGTAGCCTCACTGTTCCACTGGCCTCCCTCTCATTCACACACATGTACTCTGTCTTACTACGGCTGACTTTCATTCCTCTTCTTTCAAGAGCATACCTCCACCTCTCCAAGTTCTCTTCCACTTGTTCCCTGTTCTCACCACAGATCACAATGTCATCTGCAAACATCATAGTCCATGGGGATTCCTGCCTGACCTCATCTGTTAGTCGGTCCATCACCAGAGCAAACAAGAAGGGGCTCAGAGCCGATCCTTGATGCAATCCCACCTCCACCTTGAAGCTATCTGTCACTCCCACAGCACATCTCACCACTGTCCTGCTGTCCTCATACATGTCCTGTACCAGTCTAACATACTTTTCTGCCACTCCAGATTTCCTCATGCAATACCACACCTCTTCTCTTGGTACCCTGTCATATGCTTTTTCTAAATCCACAAACACACAATGGAGTTCTTTCTGACCCTCTCTGTACTTCTCTATCAACATCCTCAAAGCAAAGATGGCATCTGTGGTGCTCTTTCTTGGCATGAAACCATACTGCTGCTCACAGATAGTTACATCTTGTCTAAGTCTTGCTTCCACAACTCTCTCCCAGATCTTCATTGTGTGGCTCATCAACTTAATTCCCCTGTAGTTGCTACAACTCTGTACATCACCCTTGTTCTTAAAAATGGGAACCAGCACACTTCTTCTCCATTCTTCAGGCATTTTCTCACCCTCAAATATTCCATTAAATATTTGAGTCAAAAACCTCACTGCCATCTCTCCAAGACATTTCCAAACCTCCACTGGTATGTCATCAGGTCCTACTGCCTTCCCCTTCTTCATTCTTTTCAGAGCTTTCCGGACTTCACCCTCACTAATCTTTCCCACTTCCTGGTCCACCGTTTCTATTACCTCCACTCTTCTTTCTCTTTCATTCTCTTCATTCATTAGCTCCTCAAAGTAATCCTTCCATCTTCCCATCACACACTCCTCACTTGTTAGAACATTCCCATTCCCATCTTTAATAAGCCTAACCTGCTGCACATCCTTTCCAGCCTGATCCCTCTGTCTTGCCAATCGGTACAAGTCCTTCTCGCCCTCTTTAGTGTCCAGTCTCCCATATAACTCATTGTACGCCCTCTGCTTTGCCTTAGCTACTTCCCTCTTTGCTCTATGTCCCATCTCCTTATATTCCTGTCTCCTCTCTTCAGTCCTCTCACTGTCATATTTCTTCTTGGCTAATCTCTTTCTTTGAATGGCGTCCTGCACTTCACTATTCCACCACCAGGTTTCCTTATCATCCATTCTCTGTCCAGATGACACACCAAGTACCTTCCTACCTGTCTCTCTAATTACTGTTGCTGTAGTAGCCCAGTCACTTGGAAGCTCTTTCTTACCACCCAGAGCCTTTAACAGCTCGTCTCTGAATTTCTCACAACATTCTTCCTTCTTTAGCTTCCACCATTTGGTCTTCTTCTCTGGTTTTACTCTTTTTCTCTTCTTCGCAACAACAGTCATTCTACACACAACCATCCGATGCTGTCTGGCCACGCTCTCCCCTGCTACAACCTTACAGTCTCCAATCTCCCTCAGGTTTCCTCTTCTACACAGAATGTAATCGACCTGTGTACTCCTTCCTCCACTCTTATAGGTCACTCTATGTTCCTCCCTCTTTTGGAAATAGGTATTGACTATAGCCATTTCCATTCTCTTGGCAAAATCCACCACCATCTGTCCTTCCTGGTTTCTTTCCTTGACACCAAACCTACCCATCACTTCCTCATCCCCTCTGTTTCCTTCACCAACATGTCCATTCAGGTCTGCTCCAATCACCACTCTTTCCTCCCTGGGAATACTCTCTATCACTTCATCCAAATCTTTCCAAAATTTATCTTTCTCCTCCCCATCACATCCAACCTGTGGAGCATAACCACTTACTATGTTTAGCATCAGACCTTCTACTTCTACCTTTAGACACATCACCCTATCTGACACTCTCTTCACCTCTACTACATTCTTTGCCAACTCCTCCTTCAGGACCACCCCTACTCCATTTCTCTTTCTATCCACACCATGGTAAAACAGTTTGAACCCTGCTCCAATACTGCGAGCCTTGCTGCCCTTCCACTTGGTCTCTTGGACACATAAAACATCTACCTTTCTTCTCTGCATCATGTCAGCCAGCTCTCTACCTTTGCCTGTCATTGTCCCCACATTTAGAGTTGCAACCCTCAGTCCTACATTCTTCACTTTCCTCCTCTCCCTCTGTCTCCTGACACGTTTTCCTCCTCGGCGTCTTCGACTAAGACCAGAACAACGCCTTTATAAATCTGACAAATATAACAATTCCAATAAAAATACTGTTTACAGTATATTTGTATTTACACATACTGTATACTCCAAACCAATGCAGTAGTCGTGTTTACATGTTCACAGTTTGTCCTTCAGGCTCTTCACTCGTCTCCTTCGCTGTCCACTTGTCTTCTGTCGTCTCTGTCCGACCGACGAGCTTCACTGTCAGAGCTGCAGAGCAAACACGACAACAAACTCAAACTTTTAAACTTTTAAACGTTTCGACAACAAGAACCGGTTAACGTTACTCGTTTGTGTTGGAGGACGGAACAGATGGACGGTTCTGAGACGACTGTCCGATGCTGCTCCTCAGGCTCCGCCTCAAAGTATTCTTCCCACTGACGTTCATAGACTTGATCCAGTCCAAGATCCTTACAATTTGACGTAGATCCCCATCTGATCTTGTATCTCCACCGAGAACCGAGCGACCTGCAGGGAGGAGTGCAGTCGACAACAAGTTTAGTTTAGTTTATTCATTCATTTTATAATAAAAAACAAAACAATACAACATTATACGACAAATAAATATACAACACATAAATAAAACGAAGGGTGGCAGTAAAAAGAATTTTTATTTATTTTAACTGCCCCCTCTTACAATCCATCAAATCAAACAACAATCAACTTTAATTAATAAAAAATAAGAAATAATTCACCAAAAATATCGAACTACAAAGCAACATACACAACAGTATTTCATTTATATCTTTGCAATAGTCCACTTTTTATCATTTTCTTAAATGTAATCATTGTTGCTGCATTTTTGACTTCAGTCTCCAAGACATTCCATAAGCCAATTCCTTGAATTGAGGTTGACCGACCCTTGGTTCTATATTGTGGTTTAATAAATACTTCTATTCCCTTAAGATTATAACAGCTTCGCCGTTTAACAAACTGCATTTGGATATTTACAGGCAGTTGATTTTTATGAGCTCTATACATAACTAATAAAATATTATAATCCACCAAGTCCTGGAACTTCAACAATTTCAATTGATCAAATAAGGTGTTAGAAGGGTGACAATAATGTTTTCCTGTGATTATTCTAACAGCTCTTTTTTGTAGCAAAAAAATAGGCTGTGTAAATGTTTTACAAGCTTTCCCCCAAACAACAATGCAGTAAATCAAATGTGGAACAATAAATGTATTATACAACAAATACAGGCTCTGTCATTCAACAAGTCCCTGACTCTGTATGGATTTAGCCATCTTTGTCCTATCAATAATAACACCTAAAAACGTCACTTCATTAACACGACAGATTTCAGCACCATCAATCTTAAATGGAACATTAACAGTTTCCTTTTTTTTTTTTACTGAATATCATATACTGGGTTTTATCTAAATTCAACGATAATTTATTTAGTTTTAACCAATTTTGTATTTTAACAAATTCTGTCGTCATCAACTCAAACAACTGTTCAATATTTTACCCAAACAGAAAAATGTGGCATCATCAGCAAATAATATACACCTAAGGAGTCCTGACACTTTTACCAAGTCATTTACATATAGAATAAACAGCTTTGGGCCAAGTACAGAACCCTGAGGGACTCCACATGTAACATTGCAATGGTCGGGTCTAACATCATTTATCTGCACAAATTGTTTTCTGTTTTCCAAATAACTAGATACCCACTGCAATGCTGGTCCTCTGATACGTATTTACTCAATTTGTCAATGAGAATAGTATGATCAATAGTATCGAAAACTTTCTCTAAATCAACAAAAACACTTAAAAGTTCTCTCTCTAAGGACAAGTAGAATCTTCACGCCGTCTCAGTCTCTCATGCTGAGCAAGCACAGTGGCAACAGTGGAAAGAAAAACTCCCTTTTAACAGGAAGAAACCTCCAGCAGAACCAGGCTCAGGACAAGCGGTCATCTGCTTTGACCAGCTGGTTGAGAGGACAGGAAGGAGAGACAAACAAACACAGAATGGTCGGTCCAGATGTTGGCCCAGATGTTGGTCCAGATGTTGGTCCAGATGTTGGTCCAGATGTTGGTCCAGATGTTGGCCCAGGTGAACCTGAAAGACAAAAACACAAGTTAAGGATATTTTAAAAAATTACAAATACAAAACAGGTTGAGCAGAGTACCGTAAATAAAGATAGTAGCAGAGTCTATAGCAGCATAACAAGCCAACATTTGCTATAGGATTTATGAAAAAGGAAAGTCTTCAAACTGGACAATGTGTCAGCCTCATGGACAGAAACTGTAAGTTGGTTCCACAAGAGAGGAGCCTGACAACTGGAAGATCTGCCTCACATTCTGTTTTGGAAACTCTAGGAGCCACAAGTAAACCTGCAGTCTGAGGGAGAAGTGCTCTGTTAGCAAAATATGGAACAATAAGATCTGTAATATAAGATGGAGCTAGGTTGTTGAGAGCTTTGTAGGTTAGAAGTAAGATTTTGAATTAAATTCTGGATTTGACAGGGAGCCAGTGGAAAGAAGCTAAGACTGGAGATATGTGATCTCTCCCAGTAACTCCAGTTAAGACTCTGGCAGCAGCATGTTGGATCAACTGAAGACTTTTTAAAGAAGTACTGTATTTGGACACCCAGATAACAAACCATTGCAACAGTCCAGTCTAGACGTGACAAATGCATGAACCCGTTCCTCTGCATCATTTTTAGATGTTTCTAATTTTAGTGATATTACGCAGGTGCAAGATTCTAGTAACATTTTTAATGTGGGGGGATAAAAGACATGTCCTGATCAAAAATAACACCAAGATTTTTAATATTAGAGCTGGAGGCAGATTAATACGGAAGGGATTAATACTAATGCTAATTAATACTAATACTAATTAATGCAGATTAATCCTACTGCCACCATGTGGGGCGACCGTGGCACAGTGGTAATGGCAGTCGACCCCCAATCAGAGGGTTGGAGGTTCGAATCCCGCATCCGCCCACCGTGTGTCGTTGTGTCCCTGGGCAAGACACTTAACCCCGAGTTGCTCCCAGTAGGTCTGGATGGCGCCTTGCAAGGCAGGCTACCACTACCGGTGTATGAATGGGTGGATGGCTGGTATTGTAAAGCGCTTTGGGGTTCCTCACAGGGGGCTAGAAAGCGCTATATAAATAAGCTCCATTTACCATTTACCATTTACCATGTGGATGAGTATGTTTCTACATCTATACTTATCACGTTTTTACTACATAATATCACGTTTTTACTACATATCACGTTTTTACTACATATCACGTTTTTACTACATAATATCACGTTTTACTACATAATATGTTTTTACTACTGTACATAACATCACGTTTTTACTACATAATATCACGTTTTTACTACATACTTATCACATTTTTACTACATAATATCATGTTTTTACAACATACTTATCACGTTTTTACTACATATCATGTTTTTACTACATACTTATCACGTTTTTACTACATAATATCATGTTTTTACTACATACTTATCACATTTTTACTACATAATATCACATTTTTACTACATACTTATCACGTTTTTACTACATAATATCATGCTTTTACTACATACTTATCACGTTTTTACTACATAATATCACGTTTTTACTACATACTTATCACGTTTTTACTACATAATATCATGTTTTACAACATACTTATCACGTTTTTACTACATAATATCATGTTTTTACTACATACTTATCACGTTTTTACTACATAATATCACATTTTTACTACAAAAGATCACATTTTTACTACATATCACGTTTTTACTACATACTTATCATGTTTTTACTACATACTTATCACATTTTTACTACATAATATCACACTTTTACTACATACTTATCACGTTTTTACTACATAATATCACGTTTTTACTACATATTATCACATTTTTACTACATACTTGTCACGTTTTTACTTCATAATTTCAAAAATTATTATTTCATGGATGACAGCAATACCTTCCGTAGATTAATTACATCCAAGGAGGGAGAAAGACTGAAAATGTATTCCTAAGATGTTCAGGTCCAAAAACTAAAACCTCAGTCTTGTCTGTGTTTAAAAGGAGAAAATTTAGGGTCATCCAGGTTTTTATGTCTTTAAGACATGCTTGCAGTCTAATTAGCTGATTGGATTCATTGGGTTTTATGGACAAATATAACTGTGTGTCATCAGCATAACAACGAACATTTCAAGCATCAAGCTGTGACATAAAAGTGAAGCAGGTCTGAGAACTTTTAGCTCCTGCTGGATAATAAAAGTGTTTTGAAATGTGTCTCAGTCAGCAGAAACTCAGGAAAACCCTGTGAGCTCAGTGACACACGAAACAAACAGGAAGTGACTCAATATGTCTTACCTCAAACCTCAAGATCAAGAACCGGGAAACCAAAACCCTTTCAGTGACGTCCTGCAGGACGCGTGTCGTTGACCGCCGTCTGACGACATTCACTCTTTTACTTTAGGCTTTACTTTAAAGATGCAATAAAGTACGACCGTTTATTCAGCTAAGCTAGGCCTGGTTTATAATAATAATAATAATCATATTATTTAAAAGTGCCTGGTTTGTTTAGGTCCACACCCCTCTCACCCCTCACACTGACTCACTCAGTGATGTGGGACCAAGTGAGGACAGCCGTGTGTCTGTTGGCTTTTCCATGTGAATGTTCCTGTAAAGAGACAACTTTGTTGTGATTTATTTAATTTTTGATTTTTATTGATCTATAAATTTTGTTTATTTTTACTTTGTAAAATACAATATAAAATAATCACATAAACGATAACATACAAAGCATAAAAACAATGAAAAGTTCAAGTTCCTTTATTATCCCCGAGGGGCAATTAGTTTTGCAGTCAATAGGTGTGTACAAATTCATACATATGCACTTACACATATAAACACAAGACAAGTAACAGTGTTAAAATTAGATGTTTATTTTTAACGTCATCCTCCAAACCATTCCATAATCCAATTCCCTGGATTGAGGTAGATTTGACGCTATATAAATAAACTGAATTGATGCTATAAGTGTTTTTTTTTTCTTCCAGCAATCTACCCTCAGTACTCCGTGATGACAAAGTTTGTATGTTGACAAAAAATAAGTAGAGACAGAACTCTGTTTTAGAAGAGAACCAGAACTTCAGACCTCCACTGAACTGGTCTTCACGACAGACTGGATCAAAGAATCCTGTTTGAAGGACTCAAAGTCTCAAGATGGAAATGTTTCAAGATGTTAATGAGGCACCATGTGATTTAAGGAGAACCAGTCCTGGAATGGTCCAAACCTGAATTCAACCAAGAATCTCTGGTTAGTTTGATCAAGTTCAAAAGGAGCTGCAGCTGTTTGATCAGAACAAGGAACAACTTCTGAGGTGAGATGAAGCTGCTGGAGAAGTTCCTGCCACGATTGTTGGTTGTTGTGGATCCAGAGATCCATCCATCATCATCATCCGTGGACTCCAAGGTGTTCCGAGTCGAGTCTCTCCAGTGTGTCCAGGGTCTCCTCCCTGTAC
This sequence comes from Garcialebias charrua, assembly GCA_038048925.1. NCBI lineage: Eukaryota > Metazoa > Chordata > Actinopteri > Cyprinodontiformes > Rivulidae > Garcialebias > Garcialebias charrua. The sequence continues at coordinate 9,710 of JBBPBX010058215.1, forward strand.
GTGTCCAAGGCGAACATCAACTGTCTCCTCTCGACGTGGAGGAGCAGCAGCTCAACGGATGGTCGCTACAATCTGTGACCATAGGTGAGTTCAGGAACGTAGAGCGACCAGCGAACAGAGAGCTTCTCCTTACAGCTCAGCTCCCTCTTCACCGCAACGGACCGACACAGAGTCCATAATACTGTGGAAGCTGCACCGATCCGTCTGCTGATCTCACGCTCCATTCTTCCTTCACTCATGAAGAAAACCATGAAATACTTGAACTCCTCCACTTGAGACATGAACCTCACCCCCAACCAGGAGAAGACCGTCCTCTGCTATCGACTGAGGAACACGGCTTCAGATTTGGAGGTGCTGATCCTCATCCCAGCTGAGAACTGCTCCAGTGCGAGGTGGAGGTCACAGCACGATAACGCTAACACGACCACATCGTCGGCAAACAGCAGAGATGCAGACGAGTCGTTTCAGTTGTGTTTAATGATTCAAGTAACAAGGACAACTCATCCATGCAGGATAACACCAAAATAAAACTCCAGGACCAAAGAGAGCATCGAGCTAAAAACAAAAACCTGACGCTGAACGGGGAAAAACAGGAGAGGGCGGCACAAGATGAACAGGTGGACGATGGCTAACGATGAACAACAGTTCATCCAACAGTTGGAAAAACTGCAGAAATCTGTCAGAAATGAACAGACCCTGAAACAACGTGAAGCAACAACAACAAAAAACAGCCACTAAAGAAAATCCTGACAGGCTGAACGGGGCTGAAACACTAAAAAGCCCAAACAGGAAAACAAACACTCAAATGCAGAAAAAAAAAATCATTAGTTTAGCATTTAGAAGAAGAAAAAAACTGTTTGGGAATACAAACTGACCTAAAACAGGAAAGGTTTAGTCTTAGTTAATGTCAATGAGAAAAAAGGTTATTTTTTTAAAGAGGGTAGCTGGTTTCAAATGTATGTACATTATAAATAATTTAGGACTCAGTACTGAACCTTGAGGAACACCACAAGTTATTATTAGCTGCCATTCTGTTTTTTGTTTTAAAGTTTATTTTTATTGCACCTTTCAGACAAAACTCATAAAGGGCTTCACACAGATTTCATTTTCAAACACATTTTAAATCCATGAACGTTCGTTAGTTTTTCGTGCATCAGGCTCTGCGTCCCGCTCGTCTTCCTGTCTGCCTTCATCACTTTGACCTGACACTGTAAAATGTATTTTTGACTTTTTGTTGGTTCAACATAATATTTTACGTCAGTTTGACAAACTGCACATAATATCAAAAAGGCGTTCAATACAAGATCAACTGGACTTTATTTGTTGCAAAAGACATTTTGACCCCTATCCAGGGGGCTTTTTCAATTCACTGAAACCAAAATGTGAGCGTGTGGAGTTATAACAGTCTAAAGAAATCACGCACCATCATATGTAAATTGCAAGCTGAGGTAACACATACATGTAAATTGACAGATCACACCTTAACAGTAGGGGTTTCCCTTGAGGTCTCTGACAGAAAACACACAGCTGTATGTAGATTGACAAATTAAATGACACATAATGTTGCTGTCATAACAAGAAATTGTTAGTTAAAGCCTTGTTAACTTGTCACATCCAGCTAACAGTGCTAGTTTTACACATTTGTCCAGCAGGTGGCGACAGATGCACCGACAGCTGGTTTATCAAAAACTAACAAACAACAGAAGAAGAGCTGGATCAGTATCATGTCCGCCTTGTTTTTGTTTGTTTGTTTGTTTGTTTGTTTGTTTGTTAGCTCAAGTCAGGCCTGGTGATTTTTGAAGCATCAGAAAATCAAGATAAGAAATATTTGGTAAGTTTGCTTTAATTTATTTATACAGTTAAATGTTATTTATTTGGTAAAGAAAGTTTTATGAAGGTTCGATCGTTTAAAAGAACATTTTGAATTCATAAGAATTTCTGTTCATGCCGTCTGCATCGTTCGACATTCAGGTTTCCCACATTACTCATGACGTCATCCCTGACTAGCATCATTCATTAATGGACCCAACTGGTTGCCAGTTAAGGTGGGGGTTTTTTTCAAGACAGAACATTTTTGGGCACACGCTCCAAACTGGGACAGGGAAAACCCTGAAGTTAAAGCTGTAGAATCTGGTTAGTTTGAAAATAAAGCAGAAACATTTTATTCTGGAAGTCAAAATTTGACATTTTAGGAAGAAAAAAAGATTCAAGTGTTCAAGTTGTTCTGTGTTCAGGCTGTTCCAGAAGTCCAGCAACACACACAGCCCCAACAAGAAGGTGCTGCTCTGATTGACAGGTGTTCCTTCAGTGCAATAATTTTACTGAACACTAGATGGCAGCATGTGTAATTGCGTCATTTGAGAAGTGGCCTCAGTCTATTTCTCCTTCAATCTTTATTTCTACAGTTTAATCCCATTGAGCCTCATTTACATCAGAGACCTGAGATCTAGTTATGTGTAGGTGTAGTCTGGCTCTTTTCGCACATTTTTTTCAAAATTTCTCCCGTACCCACTACATCCATCTTGTGTACCCCCAGGTACAAGTACC
>JBBPBX010058216.1:4963-22176 GCA_038048925.1 Garcialebias charrua
TGTGTGTGTGTTTTAAGTGAGAGCCAATAACTTGCATAACACACTGCCGAAACACAAACTCTCACTTTTTGATGTTTTTACAAGTTTTTTTATTAGAAACATTACAAACAAACACTTTCTATTACTAGCCAGCTTCATAGATTAAGATCCAACAAACAAGCTCATGAGAAATGAGTAGTTTTATTTTAAATTTAGTAAAGGTGTACTGAATTTTATAACAACTTAATATCTAAATTATGTAATTACGATGACAGACCGAGTTGTGTTGCTGTGATGACTCTCCCTCAGTCCCTTACAGCTGTGGCTAACATGGAACCAAATGCCTACACACCTCCTGGTGAGAGTTTGTCCACCAAGCAGAAGAAGAAAACCAGATGGAGCCATGGAAAAACAAAATGTGGCCCAGAAACAATTGTTTGGTCGTGTCAACATAACAGAAATGTTAAAACTGTTTTGTCACAATAATTAAAGTAGTTTAAAAATGAGGGAGTGGTGGCACAGAGGCTAGAGAAGGTGGGCCTGTGATGGTACAACTCCTGCTGACATTATCAAAATGTGGATAGGATAAATGAAGTGTCCACACCTGCCTCCACCCTCATTTGCCCCACTCTGGGCCCTTGAGCAAGGCCCTTAACCCCCACCATCTGCTCCCCCTGGCACCCTAGATGGCAGCTCTCTGCTCCATAAAGAGGGCTGTCGCAGCTCGATGGTCTGTGGTTGTTTCAGGAAGGACATCGGGTGTTAAAATAATTGCCAGGCCTTTCTGTGAGTTAGTTTGCCGTGGTGACCCCTGAAGAAGGGAGCAGCGGAAAGAAAAATTATAATAAAGTAGTTTAAAATTAATGAAATATTTTGAGATAAACAAAAAACGTACATCTAGGTTTGGTGGCCCTGTCACACGAGAACAAGATAATATGTCAGAAATAAAGGTTAGAGTTTTCAGCTGAACTTTTCATTCTTTTATTTTGTACTTTCTTCTCAGTGTTGTTTATCAGTATGTGAAACATGGTAGTACTTTAGTAAATTATATCCAAAAGTTTTCTGTTGAATCTTTTCAGTGAGAAGAAAACATCTTCAAGAAACAAGAAAGAGAGTCCAGTTTCATATAAGCACTTTCATTCAGCCTTTATTTATACAGGTTAGTCCCACTGAGCCTCGAGGACTCATTTACGAGAGAGACCTGTTTTAAACCAAGAACACACATGACAACAGTAGGCAATCATATAAAAAGCATATGAAATGAAAAGTAAATAGAATAAATTAAATAAAAATGAAACAAACACAGCTACATTATAAAGCGGCATAAAATACTCAAAACAGGAACATGTCTGTTCGGTTTTGCCATGAACGTAGCAGATGTTTAAAATCCCTTAGACATGTCAAGGTTGAGAGCGTCAGATCTTTTTGCAAGGTGTTCCAGGATACAGGAGCCGAGTAGGAGAAGGCCATTTTGCCATGTTCATTCCACACTGAGAAAACACTGCATGTAATAATGTCCTGAGAGTGCATGTTGTACTCACGTAGTGACATATAGGAGATGCATGAAGGCAGCAGACAAAGAAGTAATTTAAAGATGAAAGTGTACCAGAGTGAGAGTCTGAAGTTAATTAATTCATTCATTCAACCTTTATTTAGTCAGGTAAATCTTTTGAACCTCATGGGCTCATTTACGAAAGCGACCTGCTAAAACTAAAGAACAATGAACAGCAGTGATAGAATTTCATTAAACAATAAACAAACAAACAATAAACAATAGAAAACAAAAAGAGAGAAAAAAACAAAAGATTTTTTTTTTTTTTTTTTAACAAAGTATCAAAAAACTAGCAAAACATTATAAGGTAGACGTATAAAATCAAAGACAGGAACAAATCTGCATTGGTTTTTGCCAGGATTCCAACAGATTCTGAAAACCATTTAGAGAAGTCAAGGTCGAGAGCTTCAGATCTTTTTGTAAGATATTCCATGAAGCAGGAGCGGAGTAGGAGAAGGCCCTTTTTCCAAGTTCAGTCCTCACTGACGGAACACTGCAGGTAATCATGTCCTGAGAGCGCACACTGTAGCTGCACTCACGCAAAGACATGTAGGAGGAGATGTATGAGGGCAGCAGACCAAGAAGTGATTTAAAGATGAAAATGTACCAGTGGAAGAGTCTGCGTGAGGTTAATGATGTCCAGTTAACCAGTGAATACAGGGTGCAGTGGTGGGTACGATAATCACAACCAGTTATGAATCTTAGTGCACCATGATAGACAACATCCAACATCCGCAGGGTGCTTGTAGGAGCATTCATGTAGAGAATGTCACCGTAATCAATGGAGGGAAGGAAAGTCACAGACACAAGGCGTTTCCTGACATTCAGTGATAGACATGATCTGTTTCTGAAAAAGAAACCCAGTTTAACTTTCAGTTTCTTCACTAGGTTTTCCACGTGGAGTTTAAAAGAGAGATGTGAATCAATCAGGATACCCAGATATTTATAGGAATCAACAAACTCAATAGAGACACCATTTGAAGATAAAATCAGAGGAGGATCTGCTGGAACCGCCTTCCTATTTGAAAAAAACATCCCTTTTGTTTTATCAGCATTTAGGACAAGTTTGAGACGGAACAAATCTGACTGGATGATGTCAAAAGCAGATTGCAGTAACTGGAAAGCCTTAGCAACTGTTTTAGCTCGGCAGTAAACAACTGTATCATCAGCATAGAAATGTAAGGATGCATCAGGGATGCAGTGACCTACATTAGCTATGTAGATTGTAAAGAGAGTGGGTCCTAAAACTGAGCCTTGTGGTACACCATTTTTAACTGTTAAATAGCTGGAAGAAGTACCGTTATGTTGAACACATTGCCTCCGATTGGAAAGATAGTTAGAAAACCAACCGATGGTGTGATCAGAGAAACCGATTTCTGAGAGCTTATGACACAGGATGTTATGATCCACAGTGTCAAAAGCTTTAGACAGGTCTAAGAAAAGTGCAGCACAATAGTCCTTAGCATCCAATGCTTCAACAACATCATTCAGAACCTTCAGAGAAGCAGTTGTTGTGCTGTGTTTTTTCCTGAAACCAGATTGATGAAGAGGTAAGATGTTAAATGAGTCCAGATAATTTTTGATCTGAGAGTTTATCAGTTTTTCTAGAACCTTGGCTAAGATGCAGAGTTTAGAGATCGGTCGATAATTGTTCAGTGAGGTGGGGTCACCTCCCTTCAGCAAAGGAAGAACAAAGGCTGTTTTCCAAGCATCCGGAATGGTGTTTTGGCTTATGGACAGATTAAAGATGTGGGTCACAGGGACTGTGATGATATGAGCAGCCAGCCTTAAGAAATAAGGTGGAAGTTCATCTGGACCTGCAGATTTTTTTGGATCAAGATCATTTAACAGTTTATTTACCTCACTGACTGAGAACGGAGAAAAAGAGAAGGTGTGATTAACAGATGGTTGACTTGTAGGAGGGATTTGATTTGTAGAAGTTTGATTATTAGATAAAGTGGCTGATTTTCCGTTTGTAACTGTGTCAAATAATGAACTAGAAGCAACAAAATGTTTATTGAAACAGTTCAGGATCTCGTGCTTATTTGACACAGGAACAGAGTCAACAAGAAATTGTGATGGGAGGTCAGATGATTGGGGGGTGCCTGAGAGAGATTTAATGGTTTTCCAGAATTTTTTTGGATCATTTAGATTTTTGGAGGTCTGAGATAAGAAGTAGTTACGTTTTGCGGCTTTGATGGCAGTTGTGCATTTATTCCTTAGCTGCCGAAATTTCAACCAATCAGTGTCTGAGTGTGATTTTCTTGCTGCGGCCCAAAGATGATCTCTCCAGTGTAGGAGATCAGCTAGTTCAGGAGTAAACCAGGGGCTGTCACGGCCCTTTATCCTGAACTGCCGGAAAGGTGCGTGTTTGTTTACAAAGAGAATGAAACTATTATGAAAATAGTTCCAAGCGGTGTTCACGTCATTGAATTGTAGGATATGTTGCCAATCAAAGTGGGATAGATCCCAAAGGAATGACTGTTCACAGAAACGTTTCAAATCCCTTTTTTGAATTATTCTGGGCTTAGCAGGTGGAAGTTTAGTAGATCTAAGAGCTGCTATTACGGAATGATCACTCAAAACGTTAGCAAATACACCTGTACCAGGAAATTTGTGAGGAGCATTTGTGAAAAACAGATCTAAGGTAGAAGATTTTTCAGGACATTTTATGTTTGGTCTAAACATAAGTTAATGATGACCAGTTAACCTGTGAATACAGAGTGCAGTGATTGGTGCAGTTGTTACAGCCAGTTTTGAATCAGTGCACTGTGATAGACAGCATCCAATATCTGCAAGGTGCTTGCAAGGATGTTCATGTAAATAATGTCACTGTAGTCAATTGAGGGGAGGCCAGTATCTTACATCTGGTAGCCAGTTTTTGTACTTGTGAGGAAGTCTTTAATGTTTGCAGGGCGGGGGTTTCAATTTCCTCACATAAATCTGTACAGGCAGGAGGAAACCTATCAAATCATAGAGGATTGCAGTCATGGTACTGGCATTTTGAACGTTTCAACAAATTGTGTGACAAAATTTCTCTCGAAACAATCGCAAATTACTGCTAACATTTTAAATACATCATCCAGCTTGCTTTCAGATTTGTTGCAGATATCTTCCACTCCAAGATGTTATGAATACATTACAATTATTCAACGAGTGGTCCAAATCTGCATATCTTCATTTAACAACTCCAATGCATTTTATTCATAATAAGGGTGACTGCCAACACAGGCCAAGACAAGTCAGAGAGTGAGAGTCAGAGAGATTTATTTGTCATACACATCACACGTGATACACGAGGTGGGACGAAACTATGTACATAGGGTAACAACAATAACAAAAACACGAATTGTAAAGAAAAACATTAGCAAGATCCGAGTCATGAACTAAGAATATACTACTTTTGTAAGAGTAGCACTTGCTGCAGTTTCCAAGATGGCCACCAATCATCCACAGCTGACGGCCATTCACCTGACGAGCTCCACCTATACTTAAGGCTGCAGTCAAGTCCTACTCTTTGCTGGAGCATTGATTCCTACTCATGGTATTTATGCTTCTGGCCAGTTTTGTGAGTATTTTGAGAAACACTTACCTTGTCTTTGTTGTTGTCTCCAGTCCTTGTGTCCATCTTGGTGCTATCAAGATTCTACTGGGTCCAGCTCTACGCTCATCGTGCCTTGCCCTCCAGCCACTTGCCTGCCTCATTCGCCCTCTGGGATTCATTACAGGAAACTAAGGATTTATCTACGACGTCCTCCTACTCCTCCTGTAAGGAAAATAAACAAAATAAATTCTCCTGGAAAGCCTTCTGGTCAAGCCCTTCTGACAGTCTGTTTCCTCTTCTAGGATTTCCAGAGGACCCCTGTACATATGTACAGTATACAGATTATCACTGTAAATAATAAACACTGTTACTTTTGCACCTCTTCGTCTTGTGTCGTTCTGGGTCTCTTTATCAACTGGGTTACCCAGGATTATAACAGTAATGCTCCAGCCAAACAAAACCAGAACGAGACCATGAACGAACAAGCTTCCTCCTTGCAGATCGCATGCATGAATCAATTAGAGGAGATGTTAAAAAAAGTATTGGGTCAACAGCTCAAAACTCAAGCAAATGTACAAGAACTTGGAGGCATGTTTTTTTCTATAAATCAAAGACTTGCTCCTTCTCCTCCCACAGCTTTTGCTGTCTCTTTTGTTTCAAGCTCTCCCAACACCAGTTCTGTCAGTAACTCTCCTTCTCCTCAACAGTTATTGGTAAAACCGTCTGAACTCTTCTCAGGAGACCCAGCTCTATGTAAAGGATTTCTCCTGCAGTGCAAACTCGCCTTCAAAGGAGCTCCTCAGCTCTACTCCACGGACATTTCCAAGCTCGGAAAAATCAAGCTTGGAAAAATCAAGCCCCTCCTTTCTAGACGCCACTTAGAGACAGTAATCCACGCTTTTATTACTTCACGCCTGGATTATTGTAACTCTCTTCTGATTGGAGTAAATAAGGCCTCGCTTTCTCAGTTGCAGCTGGTACAAAATGCTGCTGCACGATTTTTGACTGGTACAGGCAGACGTGAGCACATCACTCCAGTTTTAATGTCCCTTCATTGGCTTCCTGTCCAGTTTCGAATCCATTTTAAAGTTTTATTGTAAGTGCTTTATAAATAAACTGGTATGGTATGGTAAGTCGAACAGAGCAGGGATCGAAAAGTCAGTCTCCGGGAGCACAGGCGCCGGGGTGTGAGACAGGCCTCCCTCATGTTCCTCGTGCTCAGCGTCTGCTTCGTCCACAGAAAATTCACCTGAGGGTGAGATTGAGATCTCGTCCTCGTTCATCAAGCCTCGAGTGTCGAAGTCGACTGTTGAGTCCCCGATGGGAGCCAGCGCGTCCAGGCTGTCGCCCCATTCACCCTGGGTGCTGTCTTCCAGGGCCATGTTCTCAAGCTCCGGCGTGAGAGTGAGAAGTTCAGTCGTGTCTGGGTCTGTTGGCGCCGCAGCAGCGTCCATGGCTTTGGCGACGAAGTCCGCCCGGTGCCTCCTCACCGCCTCCAGCATCTGGCTGCAGTGTGGGCATGACTCGGGCGCATCCAGCGCCATGTTCGCGTGTAACATTTTCAGGCAGACAGGACAGGCCTCATGGGTGTCCGTTGCCGAGAGGGAGAAGCCGCATCCGCTGGGGCAGGCACGCGAGGTGGGGCTCGCCGTCCTGCCAGTCTTTTTTGGAAGTTTTGTCTTTCACTTTCCTTTCTCCGGAGGCATGTCCGAGATAAGGCAAGCGAGTCCTTCCAAAATCCTTTATATTTTTATTTGAGACGTCTCCTCCTTCGCGTCGCTTTTGCTGGCTGGCCTGCTACAGAATTAGCAGAGGTAGCGATGTGATGCAGTTTAGCGCCGTCGAGCGAAGCAGTCTGCGGAGAGAGGAGAAGAAAAAACTTCGGGGTTAAGGTAAAATGTGCCGGACTAGCTTTCGCTAGCCCGGCAGTACGCAGGAAGAATTCTCTGTACGCCCTGTGTAGGGAGCAAGCTCACCTCTGGTCGAGCAATGAAGCAACAGAGAACTCCCGCGAAGAAAAAATTCAGGTTTAAGCGAGGTGAAGGGCAAATAGAGAATGAGGGATGGGTGTCAGCACCTTAAGTACCCAGAGGGCGGGGTCTCTGGCATGACGCTGACACCCCTGTTGTAAAGGCGTGGTTGTATTCCTTCAGGTAATCGTGCCGGGGCACAATTCCCATAGCATTTATGTTGCACCAAGTGACATGACTGATAAGGGAACATTGCCTTCACTCAGGCATCTCCAACACATTAACTAATGTATAAGAGACTGAGAACATTGATCTATCCACCATTCCCCCCGAGTATCATGATCTGTCTCCAGTGTTCAGTAAACAGAGCTATCTCTCTTCCTCCCAATCGTCCCTACACCTGTTCCATTGACCTTCTTCCCGGTGCTCCTTTGCCATCTAGCCGCCTATATCATCTCTCTGGCCCTGAACGCGAATCCATGAAAGCCTACATTGAGGAGCCTTTGGATTCAGGAATAATCCGTCCTTCAATTTCTCTATTAGGGGCAGGTTTCTTTTTTGTTGTTAAAAAGACAAAACACTACGTCCTTGCATCGACAATCAGGGGTTAAACAGTATCACAATAAAAAACAAGTATCCATTACCGCTAATTGACTCTATCCACGAACAGTTACAACCAGCCACCATCTTTTCCAAATTAGATCTACGTAATGCTTATCACCTCGTCCGTATCAAGGAGGGTGATGAATGGAAAACAGCCTTTAAGACACCCTTGGGACATTTTGAATAGCTCCCTTAAGATCAGCAGATTTAGAATAGATTATTATACCAGGTTCCCACCAAACGCGTCAAAACGCTCCCAACGCACCGTGTTTGCTGCTTGTCAACAGATGTCTGTTCACACGAACGCGTCTGATAACACGCAGTTGGAGGAGCGTCTGGCTCCTTTTCCGGTCTGTTTTTTTTTTTTTTTGTACACCGGGCAGATGAAATCAGCTGTTCGTGAGCCTCGTTAACACTTGAGTGGGTTTTCTAAGAGCCGAACTGCAGCTCCGAAAGTCTTTGTTGAGATTAAAACTTTTTTTATGTTTGGGGTGATCGTAAGCTCGAGCAGACAGCGGCAACTGTAAAAATGCCAAGTTTCTTACCGGAGGCTGGTTTCTTCGTGGAGGCTCATTGGGCTAAATTTAAAAAGTCCAAAAAAAGGCCTGTCGCCGTTGCGTCATCACATAGCAGAGGCTCTCCCGATTGTTTGCTGCGAAGCGACGCGTCGGCTGCTTTGGACACGACGCGTCGGCTGCTTTGGACGCGTCGCATGCGCGAAAAAGGACTGCCGCGCTGCTTGAAATGCTCAAAACGTGCCACGTCATGCTTCGCCGCCCCTCGCCTCCACATAGACTTTGCATGTAAAGTGGCCGCTTCCGTTGTTCGAAACACGTTCGGTGGGTACCCGGCATTATTCTTGTGAAACACTTTACACTGAATGTCAGACTTAGCTAAATGTAAAATCATATATTGCAAACGCTAATGAACTAAATATAATTCACACTTCTTTATGACAATTAATAAATCAGCAAATGAATGACACTGAAGACAAAGCAAAGCTCTCCTCTACAACTGAGATCTGCCTTTAGTCATCATTAGTCACAGATGAGAAACAGAAGAGACAGAAGAGCTAAGTGTGCGGCCGCTGTGATGCGGAGCCAGCTCTAATCATGATCGTTTGACAGAAAATATTCATTACTAAACACCAAATGAAAAATCTTGTTTTTTCTCCTTTCTGGACTCATAAAAAGAGGAGTAGACTACAACACAACAGCTGTGTGGCGTCAACACCACTCTGCTCACGTGTGATTATACTCAGCACATTTGCGTTCTCGTCCTACCCAGACCTTTTAAAGTCCCATCCATACCCTCCCGTGTCATTACAGTGTATGTCTATGTCATCTTCTGAAATGGCTCCAACTTCAGCCACCTGTACTAACAGGAAACACATGTCTGGCTGTGATTAAAGTGAATCTGTTCACAGGATTCCTTGTGTTTTTTTCAACTCAGTCCTTCCTCTGTCCACTGTTATAGGAAGTTTATATAAGACACTCCCAAGAGTTCTGACTGTCACATTTCATGTTATACACACAATCCTGCACTTCAACAACCTTAATCTAAAGAGCTGATAAATGTTAAGAAGAATTATACCACTTGGTCTGAGATGGGAGCTGCAGACAGCTGTGGTTGCGCTCATGGCCTTGAGACTTGGCCCTAAACAAACTTACGTAGGCGTTTCAGGGAGGGACATCAAATGTGCTCACTAGGTCTATACATGCATAATCTTAAGCATATGCATATTTTCCTTTGAGCTTTAGTTTTGTTTGTTTGTTTGTTTGTTTGTTTGTTTGTTTGTTTTTTCTAGGTCTTGCTGGTATGTAGTTTTATGTTGGCAGTACTGTATTTACATTGTGAGGATTTAAATCAGCACATACCAGTAATTGCAAAAAAAAAAAAGAAGCATAGTAAAGATTCAAAATTAATGTTTTGCATGTGCTTATCTCACAAAGAACTCTGTTTTATAGTAAGAATTCAATCATTGTCCATTAAGGATTTTAAAAAAATCATTAATATAATTGTTTGTGTAGTAGGTACAATTTAAAAAATACAAGTGATTATTTTTATACAATACACGTTTTTTTCCCCCCTAATTTCTCAACTAAAGTTATATATAAACATGAACGAGTTACAGTTAACTTTAATCTAAAAAATGCAATTTTAAATTAAAAAAGTTATAGCTAAAACAATATAAATGTTGTTTTAGCTGGTAACACTGAGGAATCCGAGATTGGAAAAATAAAATACATCCTTTAAATAAGCATCTTATGGTCTTTTTACAATGACATTATTATTGTTTTATGCTTTATGTAGCCTCCATGGAGAGGGGTTTATTAAAATCTACTAACAGATTTTTTGGAGTGGAGACAACAGAAAGGCCTGCCTGCAGTCATATCCACAACCCAAATTAATACCTGTGGGATCAGCTTGGGTGTGCTGTTCACTCCAGAGTGACCACCACCACAGTGGTTTATCCTGATGCATGCTCAGTAATCCAGATAGAAAAATCTAAAAAAAGTGAAGTCAAGTCCTCAGGACGTTAAAAAAAAAAACGGTTTACTCATACAACAAATGCTTAAAGCCTGTCATCCCACAACAAAGTGTGTTCAAACTGCTGAGCATCATAGGGTGTGCTATTCTGTTGTGACTGTTTATGGTTCTTCCACATGGTATTGAAGTCGCTGTTTGTTGAATAAACAAACAGCTAAACTGCTTACGGTATATGCCTTGTTTCATAAGACTTCAACTATTCAATCCAATAAACAGCACAAAACAAGTGTCAGGTGCAGAACAAACTGTTTGAAATTGGCAGAGAATATGTGTCTTATGTTTCTTGGGAGCAATTCACATACCCAACACTGCTACTCAACCCATCCATTCATCCATCCAGTCATCCGTACATCCATCCATCCATCATCTTTCACTTGTTCCAGAGTCAGGTATTAGGGGCAGCAACATGAACATTGGAGCACAGACATTCTTTTCACAGCCACCTCTTCTGGGAGGATTCCAAGGTGTTCCCAGGCCGACTAAAATATGTAGTCTCTCCAGCATGTCCTGGGTCTTTCCCATGTTCCCTTGTCAGTCAGTCCACTCGGTGCAACATATGACTATGGGAATTGTGCCGCCGCGCGGTTCACCTGAAGTAATACATTCACGCCTTTTAGGGCAGGTGGGTGTCAGCTTCACCACAGAGGCCCCGCCCTCTTGGTATAAAGACGCTTGCGCCCATCTATCTTTCTCTTTTATGCCCTTCACCTTGCTTACACCTGGACTTCGTGGGACTCTCTGTGACTACATCGCTCGACGAGATGAGCTCGCTCCCTACTCTGAGCGTACAGAGAAATTTCCTACGTACTGTTGGGTTAGCGAAAGCTAGCCCAGTGACTTTTATTTAACCTAGAGGGTTTTTCTTCTCTCTTCGCAGCTTCGCTCAACGGCGCTAACTGCGTCACTCACTACCTAGCTAACGGAGTTAGCAGGCTAGCCAACGAGAGCGACTCGACGAAGAAGATGTCTTCGGACCACGTTAGCAACAGCTAACAAGCTTGACTCTTCTCGGCCATGGCTCCAGAGAAGGGAAAGCAAAAATCCAAAAATTCAAAGAAGACCAGCAGGCCAGCGAGCCCCAGCTCCTGAGTCTGCCCCAGCGGCTGTGGCTACTCCCTTTTGGCGACGGACATCCACGAGGACTGTCCCGTCTTCCTGGAGATGTTGCACGCTAAGACGGCGCTGGAATCCCCGAAGTCCTGTTCTCACTGCAGCCAGATGCTTGAGGCCGTGAGGAAGCGTCGCATGGACATCGTGGTCAAGGCCATGGGTGGCACCACGGCAGCACGAAACCCGGACCTCACAGAGGCGCTCACTCCCACACCGGAGCTTGAGGCAGTTGATCTGGAGGACAGCGGACACGCTGACTGGGGGGACAGTATGGACATGGCGGCCCCCATCGGGGACTCCACCATCGAGTTTGATACATGGAGCCTGTTACGCGCAGACGAGCTCTCGCTAACAGCCTCCGGTGAAATTTCAGATGACGAAGCTGAAAACAAGGACAAGGGAGAAGAAGAGGACTTCTACCAGAGCCCGACGACAGCTCACCCAGAGACAGATGTCTCCATCCCCGCTCTTTTCGACCTGTGTCGCAGAACGGCGGACGCGCTACGGATCAGCTGGCCAGAACCCCCACCTCGCCAACAGGTAACGAGGTTGGCGGTGAACTACTTCTTCGCCAAACAACAGTCGGCCACGAGGCACAGGATGCCAATTTTTCTAGATTTCCTAACGGAGCTCACTCGCACCTGGGATGAACCCAGGGCTCCCATGCTTCTGCCACTCTCACAGTTCCTTGACGTCGCCGGAATGGAGGCAGTAGGAATCGCCACTATCCCACAGATGAAGGACACGCTGGCGGCCCACTTAGCCCCCAGAACATCGGGCTCCAAGCCAACTCTGCCCAGCAAGACCTGCCGTGCCTCGTCCTCCCAGCTCGAAAAATGTTACCGAGCTCAGGGCCTTGCGGTCTGCGCCATGAACGCTTCGGCCATGATGCAGGCCTACCTGGCGGAGAAGCTGCAAGAGCTCCAGCAAACATCGAACAAGAAAAATGCGGCGGAGATCCTGGAGGAAGCCCGCAAGGCAACCGACTTTGTCCTTCAAATGATGGGGACCACGGCCATAGCTCAGGGGAGATGCATGGCTGAAGTGGTCACCGCCCAGCACTATTTGTGGCTGAGCTTGATAGACCTGCCGGAGGGCTAGTGGTTCTCGTTCCTCCACCCCCCGATCGAGCCGACAGGACTCTTCGGAGGGGCTCTGGAACGTATCCAGAGCAGGCTGGAGCAAAGACGAAAGCAGGCCGAGGCCCTGCACTAGGGGATGCCAAGAAAATCTTTTGTGCCCCCCAGAGACGCTAGTGGGAGCAGAGCCGTGCAGCATTGACACCGCTCAGCCACACACTGTCCCCCGCAGAAAAGACCAGCTTTCGACGGGGAGCAACGGCCGAAACCCGTAGCAAGACCGCCTCAAGCTGGCCAGGCTTGGGCCAGGAACAGGTTTGTTCCCCGCCAAGTGGTTCCGCCGAGGTCTTCCTCAGTGGACCGGGACAGAAGGCAGAAGTTGGCCTGACGAAACAGGACCACTTTGCAGTTTTACAGGTTCGCCCGCCCATGTGGTACGAAAACACAGACTGTTAAACCCAGACTTTATGTGTGAAATGCAGCAAAAAGCTGGTGACATTTATGTGTGCACAAAACACGTTTCTGCTGTGTGTGTGTGTATAAGACAATTTGTTCTTTAAAACACGAAAATAAAGTTTCAAATGCACATCCTGCCCTGTGTCATGACTCAAAAAAACAACAACAACACAGCACCATTTTTATGAAAACAGTCTTGATAAAGGGAGAGGGAAATTCCCCCTCCTCCCTCGTGAAACACACTGTGTTAGGCAAGACAATGAGCCTCAGCGGGACGCCAGGAGTCTGTCTGCCACAGGCAGACTTCCTGGCGACCGTTGGTGGACAGGTCAGCACGTCGAAGGGCAACCGGGTGGGGGTCATTGCTCCCCCACCCGCACCCTCGACACAAAAACAACCCAGAATACACATGCCCTCAAGGCTCAGCGCACACGCTCAGGCCTGGGGGCATGTCGTCCAAACACGTGGGTCATGACAACCATCAGCTGGGGCCTCCGGCTGCAGTTCGACAAGCGGCCACCCCCCTTCACGAGGGTGCTAATGTCAAACATAAACCCAGACCGTGCACACGTTCTAAGGGAGGAAATCTCAACAATGCTGCAGAAAGGAGTGATAAATATTGTTCCAGCACACAATATACACACAGGCCACTACAGCAAGTACTTCCTCGTGCCAAAACGAGACCAGGGCTTAAGGCCTATAATGGATCTCAGAGCACTGAACAGAAGGATAAAATCATACAAATTCAGGATGCTTACACTGAGACAAGTAATCCAGTTGGTGAGACTGAGGGATTACTTCTGTAAAGTCGACCTCA
Source organism: Garcialebias charrua (assembly GCA_038048925.1). NCBI lineage: Eukaryota > Metazoa > Chordata > Actinopteri > Cyprinodontiformes > Rivulidae > Garcialebias > Garcialebias charrua. The sequence continues at coordinate 18,624 of JBBPBX010058216.1, forward strand.
AAGATGCATTTTTGCACGTGAGCATCTTGCCACTATAGAAAATATCTCCGTTTTGCATTCAAAGGAAAAGCATTCGAATTTCTGGCTCTCCCTTTCGGGCTAAAAACTGCACCAAGATCATTTATAAAATGTCTGGATGCAACCTTAACCTTACTGAGGGGTCAAGGGGTCAGAATTCTAAATTATCTCGACGATCTGTTGATCCTTGCCAACGACAGAGCCCAAGCGTAGCAGCACTCACAGATGGTGATGGCTCACCTGGAGGCTCTGGGTTTCATCATAAACCTGCAGAAGAGCAATCTGATACGATCCCAGATTATCGTATTTTTGGGAGTACAGGTCAACTCCATTCTGTACAGAGCATGGCTCTCAGAGGCTCGGATTTCATCCATCCACCTCTGCCTGGCACGCTTTCAGCTAGGCCAGAGAGTGTCTCTCAAATTGTGCCAGCGTCTCCTGGGCCTCCTGGCAGCAGCAATTGTCTGCGTGCCTCAGGCCTTATTAAAAATGCGCCCTTTGCAGATATGGCTAAACAAGCAAATGTATCCTGCCTCCCTCAGGGGGACGGGGGGATACTGATCAGCCCAGAGTGCGTGACAGCCCTGGAACCCTGGAGGGCCCCTTCGGTGTTCACGACAGGTATCCCACTGGGACGAGTATTGTCTTGTGTGATGATCACCACAGATGCTTCAAAGACAGGTTGGGAAGCTTTTTGCAGAAACCAGCATACCCGAGGGGTCTGGAAACAGTAGGAGGCAAGGCTCAACATCAACTTCCTGGAACTGAAAGTTGTTTTTCTGTCCATGAAGCACTTTTACAAGAAGGGGCTGATTACAAAACAACAAGTCTTGATAAAATCAGACAACAGGACAACAGTGTCCTTCATCAACAGAGAAGGTGGGACAAGGTCCCGACCCCTCCTCAACCTGACACACAAGCTGCTCACGTGGTACAGCTCCTGAATATTGTCGCTGAGGGCGACACACATCCCGGGCAAGCTAAACCACGGGGCAGACGCCCTCTCCAAAGGGTCCCTGCTCTCCTCAGAGTGGAGACTGAACCTGTGTATCGTGGACCAGATCTAGGCATGATACAGGCGGGCATCCGTCGATCTGTTCACCTGCAGAAGCAGCACGCACTGCGTCCTGTATTACTCGATAAGGGAAACAGATGCACCACTGGGAATAGACGCTCTGGCACACAACTGGCCAGCAGGGTTGCTATATTACGCGTTTCTCCCGTCCCCCTTATTCAGGCGACGCTGGAACATGTACGCAGGGGAGCTCTCTCCTTGATACTCATAGCTCCCAGATGGCCACAGAAACCATGGTTCCCAGAAGTGATCTCACTGTTGTCAGGGACACCATGGCAGCTGCCCTCCCCGAATAGGGACCTGCTGACTCAGGCCCACGGGCAGCTCCTTTACCCATGTCCAGAATTATGGCAACTCTCTGCCTGGCCGCTGAGAGGAACCGACTGATGGCCTCCAGCCTCCCCGGTAACGTCATAAACACAATACAGGGAGCGAGAGCTCAGTCAACCCAGACTCTCTACATTTGCAAATGGCATGTTTTTGAAGCCTGGTGTCTAGAAAGGAATATTATTTCATATTCCTGTGACCTGGTCCAGCTCCTCACTTTTCTACAAGACCTGCTGGAGAAAGGCCGCTCTTTCTCCACCATTAAAGGCTTTTTGTCAGCCATCTCGGCGTGCCACAAAGGTAAGGGAGGCAAATCAGTGGTGTAGTCTACGTGATACTCGGGTATATGGAGTATACCCACTAGAAAAACTTAAGAATTTCAGTATACTCACTTAAAAGTGCCCAATGGTACATGACATACCATTAGGTACATGTCATATAATCCTATTGGTGTGCAGTGCTTTTCTTTGATACTGTTTTATAAATTCTATAACATGTTTTTAATACAAAGCCAGCTGTTGTACAAAGTTTGTTGGTCATTTATTCAAATATAAGCATCAGAGAAATTTGGAACTGTTCAATATGCTTAAAATAAAAATAAATTAACGGTTACACTTTACTAACCAGTGTACAGTACTTTGGTTTCTAAGCACGGTATGCCCACTACAAAAATGTAGACTACACCACTGAGGCAAATCACCCGGCGCCCACCCTCTCATGATATGATTAATGAAGGGCGTACTAAGAAAAAGGCCTCCCAGCAGGACTCTGGCCCCTGACTGGGACCTACAGTTAGTCCTGGATGCTTTGTGTGAGCATCCATTTGAGCCTCTTAGCAGCATTAAGATAGATTTGTTATCTTATAAAACTGCTCTGCTCTTAGCTCTATGCTCAGCTCAACGTGTGGGTGACCTCCACGCTTTATCTGTGTACCCAATGTGTACCAGGTTTGCTCCTGACGGGTCAAAGGTGACCCTGCGTCCAAACCCTGCATACGTGCCAAAAGTTCCAACTCTAAATCCCAGAAGTCTGGACTTTGAGCTCTCAACGTTCCCTCCTCCCCCTGTTCGCACTGAAGGACAGAGGAGGCTGAATGCACTCTGCCCTGTTAGAGCCCCGAGTGTTTACATTAAAATAACTGTCAGTTGGAGGAAAACAAACCAGCTGTTTGTATGTTTTGCCAATCCAGCTGCTGGCAGAGCCCTTTCAAAGCAGCACCTCTTATACTGGGTGACTGAGGCCATAAAAAGGGCGTACAGCAGCAAAGGTCAACAGGTGCCCTCTGGTATACACGCCCATTCCACTCGAGGCCTGGCTGCTTCATGGGCTCTTTTTAAGGGTGTGTCAGTGGCAGACATATGTGCTGCTGCCAACTGGACCTACACAAACACATTTGCAAAACACTACAGTTTGGATGTCACAGCATGTGATGTCACTCAGGCTGTTCTCTCTAACACAAAGTAGAGAACAGCTAAAATGCCTAAAGTATAAAGACATAAGTTCTCACAAGCATGCATTTTTCCAGAGCATTTTCAGGGTGTGAATGAAATATGTTCCCATAGTCATATGTTGCACCGAGTGGACTGGCTGACAAGGGAACTGAAAGTTATGCACCATAACTCACGTTCTCTGAAAGAAGGGAACAAGGTGCAACACATGTTTGTCCTTTCAATGCCCAAGCTCGGTGAAGTGCACTTGGAGAAAGATAGATGGTCTTTATACCAAGAGGGCGGGGCATGTGTGGTGACGCTGACACCCACCTGCCCTAAAAGGCGTGAATGTATCACTTCAGGTGAACCGCACGGCGGTGCAATTCCCATAGTCATATGTTGCACCTCGTTCCCTTCCTTCAGGGAACGTGAGTTATGGTGCATAACTTTCAGGTTTCCTCCCTGTTGGACATCCAGGTGGCATCCTTGCCAGATACCCAAGCTACCTCAAGCTCCTCTCGATGTGGAGGAGCTGTGGCTCTATAAGTCTCTCCTGGACAACCAAAGTTTTCATCCTGTCTATTAAGGAAAAGCTGCTACCCTGCACCGAAAACTTATTTGGACCACTCATATCTATGATTTCATCCTTATGGTTGCAACCCAAACTTTATGACCACAGGTGAGGGTAGTAACGTAAACTGAC
>JBBPBX010058217.1:0-22176 GCA_038048925.1 Garcialebias charrua
TAGTATTTCTTTATTAAAAGCAGTAAATATCATTGTTTAGACAAACTGGTAAAAGTATTAGTTATGATTAATCAACAAAATAAAAAGCATGAGTGGACATTTTTGAGGGCTAACGTTGTCTTGTGACTTGACAACAATGCAATCATGCACATTGCGCATGTCTTGATTTACATATTGCATCATTTTGTACGTGAATTTTAAAAAGACATCAAAATTAAAGCAATGCAGTCCACAAATGAGGTAAAATTAGAAACTATTTTTTTGTTGTATCTCCCCTTACGGGGGCCGGTCAGAATCAACCAAAGGGCCGCATGTGGCCCTGGGGCCTTACAATGCCCAGGTCTGATCTAGAGACAGGTACCATCATCTAGAGACAGGTACCATCATCTAGAGACAGGTACCATCATCTAGAGACAGGTACCATCATCTAGAGACAGGTACCATCATCTAGAGACAGGTACCATCATCTAGAGACAGGTACCATCATCTAGAGACAGGTACCATCATCTAGAGACAGGTACCATCATCTAGAGACAGGTACCATCATCTAGAGACAGGTACCATCATCTAGAGACAGGTACCATCATCTAGAGACAGGTACCATCATCTAGAGACAGGTACCATCATCTAGAGACAGGTACCATCATCTAGAGACAGGTACCATCATCTAGAGACAGGTACCATCATCTAGAGACAGGTACCATCATCTAGAGACAGGTACCATCATCTAGAGACAGGTACCATCATCTAGAGACAGGTACCATCATCTAGAGACAGGTACCATCATCTAGAGACAGGTACCATCATCTAGAGACAGGTACCATCATCTAGAGACAGGTACCATCATCTAGAGACGGGTATATCTAGCTGGAACCAACCAAAACGGCTAGAGTTGTGTTGTATGCTTCTACAGTACATTCATACAATTATAGTTACATTTATAGTTACATTTATTTATTTATAGTTACATTTCTACATTTATAGTTACATTCATACATTTATAGTTACATTCATACATTTATAGTTACATTTATACATTTATAGTTACATTTCTACATTTATAGTTACATTCATACATTTATAGTTACATTTATACATTTATAGTTACATTTCTACATTTATAGTTACATTTATACATTTATAGTTACATTTATACATTTATAGTTACATTTATACATTTATAGTTACATTCATACATTTATAGTTACATTTATACATTTATAGTTACATTTCTAGATGTATCCTTTTTCATTTCAGTAACAATCCTTTATTCAGTGCTTTAACTTTATATTTCCTCTTAAAACGTTATTTAGAGTCTTATATCGGGAAACTAAACAGCCACTGGCCAAAAGGATGGTCCAGCACAGAAGATCAACATCATCAGGTCAGGACTCTGTGGTCATCTCCAGGCCAGTGGTCACTCTTTCAGGGATGAAGATGTTCACATCCTTGATAGAGAGGAACGATGGTTTGAGAGAGGAGTAAAGGAGGCCATCTTTGTGAAAAGAAACCGTCCATCATTAAACAGAGGTGGAGGCCTCCGGGTTCAACTGTCCCCCACTTACAATGCTGTTATTGCTAGTATCACTCAGCCCTCTGTGAATAGCAAACAACCATCAGGGTGCTAACGATCCATCGTTAGGCTGATGGTCCTCCTTGATCATGTGAGCAGCTGGTTTCAGGCTGTCATCAGCCAACTGGTTGATCCACTGTGAGAGGGTGCTATTTATAAGACTGAGCTGAACACAGCTTCTCAGACTGAGGAAGTCTTTCGGACGAAAGACGAAACGTTTCTACAGTTTTTTTGCTTTGTTTTGTTTTTTGAATGTCCAGAGGACCAGACTTAGCTTTTTTAAGAGTTATTTTGAGTCATTTTCACCAGTTTCATTCAGTATCACTATCTTTTATCAATTCAATAGATTGATGGGTTTATTGTTATTATATATTTTTCTTTTGACTGCCACCTTCTTCAGGGGGTTGCCACAGTGAACATCCATCCATCCCTTCCTTCGTTCCGCTTATCCGGGGTCGGGTCGCGGGGGTAGCAGCCTAAGTAGGGAGGCCCAGACTTCCCTCTCCCCAGCCACTTGGAGCAGCTCCTCCGGGGGAATCCCAAGGCGTTCCCAGGCCAGCCGAGAAACATAGTCCCTCCAGCGTGTCCTGGGTCTTCCTCTGGGTCTCCTCCCGGTGGGACATGCCCGGAACACCTCACCAGGGAGGCGTCCAGGAGGCATCCTAACCAGATGCCCGAGCCACCTCAACTGGCTCCTCTCGATGTGGAGAAGCAGCGGCTCTACTCCGAGTCCCTCCCGGATGACTGAGCTTCTCACCCTATCTCTAAGGGAGAGTCCAGACACCCTGCGGAGAAAACTCATTTCAGCCGCTTGTATCCGAGATCTCGTTCTTTCGGTCACAACCCAAAGCTCATGACCATAGATGAGGGTGGGAACGTAGATCGATCGGTAAATTGAGAGCTTTGCCTTTTGACTCAGCTCTCTCTTCACCACGACAGACCGGTACAGCGCCCGCTTCACTGCGGACGCTGCACCTATCCGCCTATCGATCTCACGCTCCAGTTTTCCCTCATTCGTGAACAAGATCCCGAGATACTTAAACTCCTCCACTTGGGGCAGGACCTCCTCCCCGACCCGGAGAGGGCATGCTACCCTTTTCCGGCTCAAGACCATGGCCTCGGATTTGGAGGAACTGATCCTCATCCCGGCTGCATCACATTCAGCTGCAAACCGCTCCAGTGAAAGCTGTAGATCACGAACTGATGAAGCCAATAGGACCACATCATCTGCAAAAAACAGAGAAGCGATTCTAAGGCCACCAAAACGGATCCTCTCAACACCTTGGCTGCGCCTAGAAATTCTGTCCATAAAAGTTATGAACAAATATGTATACTGGTATACAGACCCTTTCCAAAAAAAAAGAAAATCAAGGAAAAGTAGTTTGTCTTCCATAATTCCATTCAGAAAGTTAATATTTAATAGATGATAGATTCAGGGCCCACAATTTAAACAATTTCAAGTATTTATTTGTTTAACTGAGTGTGACACTAATCTGCTAAACTCAAAGCACCTGCACAGGTTTCCCCAGGTGTCATTAAATTGCTTCAGTTTGGTTCAATATGGGGAAGACTGCAGACATAACTGGTCAGACGACCATCATTGATCCCTCCATAGGATGGATAAGCCACAAAAGTTCATATTAAGGAGGCTGGCTGTTCACAGAGTGCTGTGTCCAAGCACATCAATGGAAAGTCTAGTGGAAGGGCAACATGTGGCAGGAGAAGATGCACCAACAAAAGAGATGACTGTAGACTTCAGCAGACCATCAAACAGAGAAGATTCCAGAATATGGCAGAGATTCAGAAAGAGTGGAATGATGCAGGAGTCACATCTTCAAAAACCACCACGTTCAGATGCATCTGGGAGAGGGGCTACAACTGTTGGGCTCTTCTGTTCTCTTTTCAGATGAAAGTAAAGTGTGCCTTTCATTCAGAAATCAAGGTCCAAGGTTTGGAGGAACAGAACCCATACTGTAGACTTGAACTGTTATATTATATTTTGGGTATTCAGATTTTGTGAGCTAATAACGATAAGTGTAATAACTGGTTTTACTGGGAATAAATGTGAGTTTGCTTTAATGCTTGTTGGTTTGACAGTAATTTAGTGTGGAGTTGTTAAAATCTCAGTTTCTACGGTTTAGGGCTTGGAGCTGGGCATTAGCAGCTCAGCTAGGATTACTGTGGTCAAAACTAAGTAGCTTTAAACACTTCTTATTCCTCTAATGTCAAACAGAACGTTTTCAGAAAGTTTAGAGTTAATCTCAAATTAAACTTGTTTATGATACTAATCATTAACTGTTATACAGGATTTTGTTGTCATGACCAAATTGTTAACATCCCCAGTTGCGCTTGATGGAGTGGATAAATTACAGACAAAACTATTACTATGGGATATCTGTACAACCATGATACAAATTTACAGACTTTCCATGCACAGAGACGTTGTCAGCGATAGGAAATATATTTGTAGTTTAATCAGCTCTTTTGTCTTTAACAGGTCGGTGTTTCAACAATAGACGTGTTAAAATAATATTACAATACCTGCTCATAAACATTTCATCAAACATTAAAGAGTGTTGTGGCACTTCCGGTTTTCAGTAGGACTAGTGAGGGACGTTTACCCAAAGGATATCTGAAATGTCATGTTATAAACATCCATCCATCCATCCATTATCTTTACCTGGTTCTTCCTTTTCAGGTCGTGGGGGTCACTGGTGCTCATGTCCAGCAGTCACTGTGTGAGAGGCAGGGGACACCTGGACAAGTCCATCAGGGCCACATAGAGACAAACAAGACAGCAATTACAAAATAAAGTAGAGGAGTGCAGGTCTTTTTCACTGCATCTTTTATTTCAAAATGCCTAGTCATAAATATAAAATGCTTTTTTTAAAGAGCTTTAAATGGTTTCCATATGTGCATGACATAATATTGTTTCTGAGCCTAACAATTTATTTAATTTTATTGTTTGCACACAAAAAAGAAACAATGCACATGAAGGAAAAGCTAAACCAAAATGTGCAGGAGTTCATAAAAAACATGAGCCCCCCCAAAAAAAAAAACAACAGAAAAATTGTAAGACAACAAAAACACAATAGAAAATTGCTCATAACAATTAAAAAAAATGAAAATGCAAATTTGTTAAGAATATAAATAAACTTTGTTTCAACTTTCTTTTAAATAGTTAGTGTTGTACATGATTCAGTAGTTTTAAACTGTTCCACAGCACAACCCTTGATGCATGAATGAAAATTTAGCAACAGTGGTTCTAAAGAAGGGGAAATGTAAATCATACCTCCTTCTTGTAAAGTAAGAATGATAATAAGAATTAAATAAATTATGAAAAGATTTAGGTAAAGATAACAGAATACAGACTTTATACATCAAGATTCCTGTTTGACACCTATATATCATAAATTGTAGTACAGGGAGTCTTCGACTTACGAACGAGTTCTGGACCTAAGGATTGTTCGTATGTCAAAAATGACGTAAGTCGGATCACATAGCCTACAATTTAAAAATAAATAAATAAATGAATACATGTACAGTACTGCACAGTCACCAAGCACTTAGCCTATCCTAACACAGTTTTTAAAGAAGGAGTGAGTTGAACTGTCTCCCACCTCCCTAGCAGGCTCCATTCACATAAAGGGAGCTAGCTCCCTTTCAAGGGAAACAATTCAACTGACTCCTTCATCTTTAAAAACTGTGTTAGGATAGGCTAAGTGCTTAGTGACTGTACAGTATGTACATGTATTCATGTATAAAAAAAAACATTTTTTTGAATGAGATGCGTTTGTAAGTCCGAGTTGCCGTAGGTCGGGGACTCCCTGTATTTCTATTTTTTAAACATGTTTGGATGAAACTAAATGTGTAGTGTTGGTAACAATTCTTACAAAAGATTTTTCAAGTTCATGGATTGATTGGAAATAAGAAGGATGGGTACTAGCCCAAATTAAATAAATTACAAAAAGAAATATGGGGATAAGGGTAGTAACATGGTAGCACAGTTCTTAGAGCTGTTGTCTCAGTGAGAAGGTTGCTGGTTCAAATCCCGTTTGGGGGGCCTTTCTGGGTGGAGTTTGTATGTTCTCTTCGTGCATGAATGGGTTTTCTCCAGGTACCGGTACTCTGGTTTCCTCCCACAGACCAAAAACATGCATGTTAGACTGATGGTAACTCTGAATTGTTCCTAGGTGAGAGAGAGAGAGTGGATGGTTGTTTGTCTCGTTTCTCTCTACGTGTCCCTGTGATGGACTGGAGACCTGTACAGGGTGTACCCCTCCTCTTACACAGTGATGGCTGGACATAGTTAGCCCTGTAACCCAAAAAGGAAGAAGTGGGTAAAGATAATGCATGGATGGATAGTTAAAGAAATTGGAACAAAATGTGTCTCTGCCACAGGCTCTTTGTAAAAAAAAGAGGCCAATGATGAAATGTAATCCTTAAATTCTAAAAAAGTTACAGTAAGTTTGGTCCTCTGGACATTCAAAAGAAATAAATAAATAGTAGAAACGTTTCGTCTTTCCTCTGAAAGACGTCTTCAGTCTGAGGAGCTGTATTCAGCTCAGTCTTATAAATAGCACCTTCTTACAAGCTATGTTTACATGCGCAAAATTCTTTGACCGGATTGAAATGTTTTCAGATTAAATAACTCAGATGTATCGTTTACATGGGCACAATGTGTTCCTGACGAGCGTTTACATGCAGCGGGCTTTGTTCTGAACAGAAGTACTGACATGTGCAGATTGGTAATCTCTCCTTAAAAAACACAGAAGAAGAAGTTCTACTTCAGTTTACTTCTGGGATGAACGTTAACAAACCTGCGCACTCAGAATGGACCTGCGTCAGGTTTTAATGACGGCGGAGACGTTACTGCACTCCCTGACTGAGCTACAGCTGATACAGATCATTTTGACTCCTTCAAAGTTTCTAGTAGAAATGTTGTCGCTCACCGACCAGTTTTGCTTCCCCGACATGCTAATACTATTACCGTAGCATCTAGCGAGGCAGAAATGACAAAGTCGCACATGCGCAATCAGGTAAATTTTTCACCATCAGATAAAAACGAACAGGTGAAGCGTTTACATGCGCACCGTTCGGGTTATGAATCGGCGTAAACCACCCGTTTTGTTCTGATCACAAATTATTTCGAATCACGCTGAATAAACAAAAAATAACCCAAACAGGGTGTTTACATGACACGTTTTTATTCCGAACGACCGTTTGATCCGATTACTTATGTCCATGTAAACATACGTAGCTACAGTGGATCAACCAGTTTGCTACTGACAGCCAAAACCAGCTGCTCACATGATCAAGGAGGTCCATCAGCCTAACGAAGGATTGTTAGCACCCTGATGGTTGTTTGCTATTCACAGAGGGCTGAGTGATACTAGCAATAACAGCATTGTAAGAGGGGGACAGTTGAACACGGAGGCCTCCACCTCTGTTTAAAGGTTCAGTCTGCAGTTTCTGTAGAACTGCAGCACTTAGAAAAAATTTCAACAGGCAAAGCATTCTGATCCCTCCCCCTCAGAGCCATATATGGCTCTGCTCTCCCATGGTCTGCTGAAATTCAAATTCAAGCTCTGTTTTTATTGGCTGGTTACAAACTCTGTTTTTATTGGCTGGTTAATGGCGGGTCACTTTTTCTTTTTAGAAATGCCTATTTACCACCTGGAGAAGCAAGGGGACAAATTTTTTTTAAAGTTTTTTTCAGAGATTACCTCTCTAACATCAGTCTAGTGACAGAGTGAAGAAACATGTTAAAAATATATTGTTAGAAAAGTTACATATAGCAGCTTTAATGATGGACGGTTACTTTTCACAAAGATGGCCTCCTTTACTCCTCTCTCAAACCATCGTTCCTCTCCATCAAGGATGTGAACATCTTCATCCCTGAAAGAGTGACCACTGGCGTGGAGATGAGTGTAGACCGCAGAGTCCTGACCTGATGATGTTGATCTTCTGTGCTGGGCCATCCTTTTGGCCAGTGGCTGTTTAGTTTCCCCGATATAAGACTGATCACAGCCCTCCTGACACTGAACAGCATACACAATTACTCTGTTTGTGCCGGGGGACTGGATCTTTGGGATGAACCAGTCTTTGCCATAATGTATTTTGGAGACGTCATGTTTAGAAAATAAACGTCTATACTGAGACACACCTTTACTATAATTTCGAGCAAACAAATAATTGCTTTTAAGTGTTAATCTTGTTAAATTCTTGTTAAAGCCCTCCCGCGGCCGCCATTCGTCAGCCAATTGATTTTTGGCACAACACCGGCCCACATTTCCAGAGGTGATGCGTAACAAACATGACGCATCAGCTGTGATGCATAATAGATGTGATGTATATGGCGAAGCAATGTATTTATGGAATGTTCCACTTTATTAGACTTTTGGTAAATGGACTGCACTTAAATAGCACTTGAGGCATGTGACTGCTGGTGGAATCGAACCCCCAACTCTCGTATTGGAGGTCGACTGGTCTAACCGCTCAGCCACAGCCGCTCATATATTTGGACCAATGCGACTTATAGGGCGGTGCGACGTGTATGGTGGAAAATACAGTAATGAAACCTCCCCAGTCTCCCTCAGTCCTACTTTGAACATGATCAGGACCTTTAAGCCTGAAATACACCTGAGCGTCCTCAGGTACGGCACTCTTCGTGCGCATTTTGTGCGCATGTGTTTTGCTGCTATACTTCAGAAACTATCAGCTTTCAAACGCTCGCGTTCTCCTTGTTGTAATATGAGCAGCTGCGCACGGAGGGGACTCAACTGAGCTCGCTGATTGGTCACTTGCTGACACGCCTACTGAAATGATTGACAGCTTTCAGTCAGCTCATGTAGCTCGCTGAAGACCGCGGCGGTGTTCTGATACGGTGTTTCTACTATATATGTTATAAAAAGTTCTCTCAGAAATAAAAATAATAACAGGGAGTGCTTTTCCTGCAGCACACAGCCCACCAGGGATATTTAAAACATTGCGCACCCAGGTAGGACCTGAATTCATTCATTTCATTCATGGAGTGAACGGAGGAAGAAGTGATTACTTGACTTCAAGGGCGAAATATACCTGAGCGTACAAGCAGTACGCCTATACGCCACGTACGTACGCTGTGGCAAAAGCGTAGCCCCCGCGTAGCCCCTCGGGCACAAACGCGCAAAGCTTTTTTTTTACGACCGCGAACGCGATGCGCGGTGTCTGACCATAAACTTCCCCGGCGCCGGACTGTTTTGTATGTTACACAAATGAAATAAATTCCCCTTCTTTATCGCTGATCGGGCCTTTTCTTTTGTTTTTTTGCCTAAAGTCAAGTATTCGCTTCTTCCTCCGTTCACTCGATGACTGAAATGAATGAATTCAGGTCCTACCTGGGTGCGCGATGTTTTAAATATCCCTGGTGGCTGTGTGCTGCAGGAAAAGCACTCCCTGTTATTATTTTTATTTCTGAGAGAACTTTTTATAACATATATAGTAGAAACACCGTATCAGAACACCGCAGAAGTCTTAAGCGAGCTGCTCATGAGCTGACTGAAAGCTGTCAATCATTTCAGTAGGCGTGTCAGCAAGTGACCAATCAGCGAGCTCAGTTGAGTCCCCTCCGCGCGCAGCTGCTCATATTACAACAAGGATCTGGAGCGAGAACGAGAGCGTTTGAAAGCTGATAAAAGCCGAGCTATAGCAGCGAAAACATGCGCACAAAATGCGCACGTACAGTGGCGTACTTCATGTACGCTGAGGTGTAGTCCAGGCGGCAAAAAAAAAAAAGAAAAGGCCCGATCAGGATAAGGGGAATTTATTTCATTTGTGTAACATACAAAACAGTCCGGCGCCGGGGAAGTTTATGGTCAGACACCGCGCATCGCGCACGCGGACATAAAAAAAAAGCTTTGCGCGTATGTGCCCTGAGGGGCTACGCGGGCTTGCCTTGACGTACGTACGTTGAGTATAGGCGTATCGTGAGAACGCTCAAGTGTATCTCGGCCTATTAGTCAAACTCACACCTACAATCTACAGGATCGTTTCACTGCATTCTTCTCTCAGCCCACTTTGTTCTTCGTTTCATAAAGTTAACATTCCAGCAGGGACGTCAAAAGACATCCTGAGCTTATCTCTGTGATGCTGCCAGCTTTGACACAGAACCCTCAGGCTGTCACATTTCAGACCAGTCACCAGGGAAAGATGCTTTCATTTGACATTTATGAAAACCAAAATAATATACCATCAATAGGTTATTGGAAAAATACCATGGCTGTTACCTTCAATAACAATAAATAGAAGGAAAAAAAGTAGAACTATTTTATTTCCGAACTCCATCCATCCATCCATCCATCCCTTCCTTCAGGGAACATGAGTTATGGTGCATAACTTTCAGTTCCCTTTCAGTCATGTCTCTCGGTGCAACATATGCTATGGGAACGTAATTCATTCACACCCTTGAAATGCTCAGTAAAATGCATGCTAGTGTGAACGTCTGCCCTTGATCAGCAGGCATCTCAAGGCTACTTTCTACTGTGTGTTAGAAAGGACAGCCTGAGTGACATCACACGCAGTAACATCCAAACTGTAATGCTTTGCAAAAGTGTTTATTGAGCTCCAGTTCGCCGCAGCACAAATGTCTGCAACTGGTACACCCTTGAACAGTGACCACGAAGTGGCCAAGCCCCGAGTAGAGTGAGCGTGCACTCCAGAGGGCACCTGTTGACCTTTGCTACTGTACGCCCTTTTTATGGCCTCAGTCACCCAGTGTGAGAGGCGCTGCTTTGATAGGGCCTTTCCGGTAGCAGGTGCTGCAAAGCACACAAACAGTTGATTTGTTTTTCTCCATTCGGCTGTTCTCTGCATGTAAGTGCTTAAAGCTCTCACGGGGCAGAGATCCTTCAGCCTTTCCTGTTCCTGAGTGAGGACAGAAGAAGATGGAAAAGAGGAGAGATCAAAGTCCAGACTTCTAGAGTTTAAAGTCAAGACCTTTGGGATATATGCGGGATTAGGCCTTAAGGTGACCTTTGACCCGTCAGGGGCGAATCTGGTACACATTGGATGTACAGACAAGGCATGGATGTCACTCACGCGTTTCGTCGAGCAAAGGGCCAGGAATAGAGCGGTTTTATAAGATAATAAGTACTTAATAAGTACTATTATAAGTACTAGCACTTTGAGATTTTTATTAATGAAAAGTGCATTATAAATGGAATTCATTATTATTATTATTATTATTATTATTATAAGTCTATCTAAAAAAGCTAAGTCTGGTCCTCTGGACATTCAAAAAACAAAACAAAACAAAGCAAAAAAAAACTGTAGAAACGTTTCGTCTTTCGTCCGAAAGACTTCCTCAGTCTGAGAAGCTGTGTTCAGCTCAGTCTTATAAATAGCACCCTCCCACAGTGGATCAACCAGTTGGCTGATGACAGCCGAAACCAGCTGCTCACATGATCAAGGAGGACCATCAGCCTGACGATGGATCGTTAACACCCTGATGGTTGTTTGCTATTCACAGAGGGCTGAGTGATACTAGCAATAACAGCATTGTAAGTGGGGGACAGTTGAACCCGGAGGCCTCCACCTCTGTTTAATGATGGACGGTTTCTTTTCACAAAGATGGCCTCCTTTACTCCTCTCTCAAACCATTGTTCCTCTCTATCAAGGATGTGAACATCTTCATCCCTGAAAGAGTGACCGCTGGCCTGGAGATGAGTGTAGACTGCAGAGTCCTGACCTGATGATGTTGATCTTCTGTGCTGGGCCATCCTTTTGGCCAGTGGCTGTTTAGTTTCCCCGATGTAAGACTGATCACAGCCCTCCTGACACTGAACAGCATACACAATATTACTCTGTGCCGGGGGACTGGATCTTTGGGATGAACCAGTCTTTGCCGTAATGTATTTTGGGGTTTAAAAGCCACTGGGACGTTGTGTTTAGAAAATAAACGTCTCAATGTCTCTGAAACTCCCGCAACATACGGAATGACCACTGGTCTGGGTCTGGGTTCCTTCTTTTCACCTGATGGCTGGCTAGAGTCCTGTTTGGGTTTCTTCTCTGCTTTCAGGAAGGCCCAGTTAGGATATCCACATTTCTCTAGAGCCTGTTTTGTGTGTGATTTCTCCTTCTGTCTGGCTCCTGAGTTAGTGGGGACGCTGTCTGCTCTGTGATACAGAGTCCTGATGACTCTTAACTTGTGTTCCAGCGGGTGATGGGAGTCAAACTGTAAATACTGGTCTGTGTGGTGAAGGAGGGCGCAAAGTTTTGATGTATGTGTGGTGACCGCCGACGTGATGAACCAGGTGGCCTGTTGAAATAGCCGAGCAGAACTTCGTGGACTGAGAGTGCGGTGGGCCCAAAAAACAACAGAAAGGTAAGTTGCACCGTGAATTACTCAAAACAACAATTTGGCCTAATATCCAAATTTACTGCACTGAAGTACACAAGAGTCTCTCGCGATAAAGGACTCTTGTTAAGTTAAAATAAATAATTTGGTTGGTTAAAAGTGGTTCACAGATGCTCGGTTCAGTTTAAGCAGACAAGGGGTCGGTTCTGTTCTGTTCGGGACTACGGCCCCTCCCCGCCCGAGTGCGGCCGAGGAGCGCGGGTGGGGCGCGCACAGGTCTGATTAAATTAATCACGGGGCGATTGAACGTTGAGGTTCTAATTACTTACTTTTGAGGGGTAAACGTTTTCTGTTCAGGCCTTGAGTAGCCATTTGTGGCCGCTTGTTTCACGAGGGACGGATCCATTCGCCGCGTGAGTAGCGGGAGTCACAAAGACTTGTTTCACTGTCTTGTTTAGAAAAGCGTTTCCGGTGCGTTCGATCCTTTGAGTAGCTGGTGAGGTCGTTCAACTTGTTTCACGGCCGATCGTGAGTAGTTGGACAGCCGCAGCTTGTTTTGGAGGTCGTACGTAACCGATGCTCGGCGTCGTGGAGGGGTCGCCGGAAGTCACGCGTGAGGTGAAAACTACATCTCCCAGAGCGCCTTGCGCTAGACTTGCAAACTAGCGCAGTGGAATCGCACTGGGGGAGGTGACCGCAGAGGTCTGTAGAGAAAAAAAGAGAAAAGCAACCCCAGAGAGGGTGCATGAATTGGTCTTGTGTTTAATTCGTTTTAAAATACTTTGCGTCGCATTTCTTTGAGTTTTTTAATGTGAATCGTCATTTTAGGGAAAAGAGATCTCAATTAGTTTCAAATTAGGAATTTTTAATTGTTTGTTAAATGTTTGTGTGGACTCAGATGTGTGTGTTTAAGGTATTCTTCATGTGACTGGTGTGTGGTGCTGCCATGAGCGTCCGACAGAGGGAGCTGTTGTTTAACATAGAAATAAAAGCCTGAACACAGAGGGAGCTCCTCAGACTTGTTTCAGACTTTTTTTTACTGTGTTACACAAAAGAACTCAGTGGATGGGAGAAACAATTGTGAAATAAAGCTTTTTGAGTGAATGTTGTGAGAAGGCGATCATGGCACACATAAAGGAGAAACAGACCTGTCAAAAAGAATCTGTACAGGAACAATTGATCAGGGTTCAGGCGGTGATAGGCATAATTCATGCAGCAGACCCTGGTAAGTGCAAACAATTAGATGCGTTAATCATACAAATTGTGAGGGCAGCAGAAAATTCAGAAAAATCAACAGAAAACCTAACACAATTAGTTTGGACAAAAGTGAAAGAACAGCAAAAATTGCTTGATGATATAGAAACCAAACAAACAATTTGTACATCATTTTGGGAGCGCACTAAGCTTAATAAAAATCACCAACAACAAAAGCAATTAGTGGATGTGTACAAGCAGTTAGCTTTGTTAGCTCAGAGTGTACAAAATGTTAGAGAGACAGACAATGGAGTAGAAGCAGAAGAAAAAACAACACCGTCTCCATATGCTGTCAAGGCCACCGCTCCTCCTGCTCCATCAGCAGGACAGTATCCCCTGTTTCCAAGTAGGAGAGGTCAGAGGAGGTTTGAAGAGGATGACACCGAGGATGAGGAGCAGGTCCGTGCTAGTAGCACCATGGAGGATAGGATGAGGGGTCAGAGAGCACAACATTTCCGTAGTGAATTTGAGCGTGAATTCAGTTATGCTGATAGGGAATGGCCAGGTTCAATGTCTCCACGGCCACGTGACTATGACAGAGAGGAAGAGAGTCGAGCTGCGAGACGCTACGAGGAGGAGATGGGCAGGGGGTGCTACGGCCCCCCCAGAGCAGGTAGCAAGCATGCAGACAGGAGCAAACATGCAGGTGATCCACAGGCCGAGAGGAAGAAAAAGTTCTTTTTTAAGGGGTCAGTGTCAGGTACCGTGGCTGAGTCAGAAGAAGAGTTGGTAAGAGGGAGGCCACACGTATGCCCAGATAGTCCAGTATGTGAGCCGCCGAGCAGGGCAGAGGAGGAATGGTACACTAGATCAGAGCTGGGATATTCGAGCACACAGTCACACCTCCCACCTGGAGATGACCAGGATGAGACGAGGCAGTTAAGTGAAAGGCTGTATAAGGGAACTCAGCTGCCGTTGATGACCACAAGGGGTCCATTAGGTCAGGTGACCAGGTATAAGCCTTATAACATACGCGATTTGGATGCTCTTGTTGATAAACTGCCGGATTTGTCGGACGGAGCCGCGAGATGGTTGGATAAATTTTTTTTTTTCCAAAATATTTTTATTGAGATTTTCCACAAAGAAAAAAAGAAAAAAAAAATAAATAAATAAAAAGAAATAAAGTAAAATAAAAATAAGTAATTAAAAATAAAAGTACAGACATAAAAAAAAAAAATAGCTTCTCAAATTTCAGCCAGAGTAGATATAATTATACAGTACACGTCTATTGAACATGGCACACCGCAGGTACCAAAAAGAAAATCAAAATTCAAACAAACCTTCTGATATATCTAAGTCCTTAATAAAATTAATGAAAGGACCCCAAATTTCCTCATACAGATACTGTTTGGATTTCCTAATATATGTTATTCTTTCTAACGGCAAATTGGACGCCATCTGCTTTAACCACTGCGTGGCACTAGGTCTACTGACATTTTTCCATGCCAAAGCTATACATTTTTTTGCTGATAGTGAGCTTATATCTATGAAAGTACGTTCCGCTTTACTAAAGTTATGCTTCTCGGGGTATAAAGCTAACAGGAACAATTTAGGATCTAATGGGATTTGCTTTAAAATAACTTTTTCAATTATGTCTTTCACCTCTGTCCAAAGTGCATTAATTTGTCTACATTCCCACATGCAATGAATTAAAGTCCCTTTTGAATTGCATTTTACGCAAAGATCTGGGATGTTATTATTGTATTTATTTAACTGCACAGGTGTAATATAAACACGCATTAGCCATTTAAATTGTAGAATTCTGAGACGGCTGTTTATGGACATTGTGTGAGTTTTAATGCAAGCCTTTTCCCATTCCTGTTCACTGATATTTAATGATAGGTCCATATTCCATTTTATAAGCCTATTACCGTATTCTCCGGCGTATAAGTCGCACCTTTTTACACCTTTTTGACTACATTTCTAAGCCCTGCGACTTATAGGCCGGTGCGACTTATACGTCGATTTTTCCAACATTTTGGTCATAATGTGACTTTGGTCAAAAGCTCCAAAAATGGTGCAGTACCAGTTTCGGCCGCTATGGGCGCTAAGAAACCCTTTATAGTACCTACACTGTTGACTGTCTGACATGGTGCAGTGACACAGAAGATGAAGACTTCAAAGGTTTTGAATAAATAAATAAAAGCCATAAAATAAATACAGTATCTGTTTCTGTCATCATTTTAAACTGAGACACGTTTTTTACTGTAATGTCAGCTAATAAAAATATATTTTTATGTGTTTATCTTTAAAGATAAATGATGAAAGACACAAAATATAAAAAAATAATGTTCATTTATTAATGAAAAGTTCAACAAAGTCCTTCCAAACAATTTGGCAGCCAGTCCAAAATAATGTTCATTTATTAATTAAGACACATCAAACAAAATACTGTAGTTTTAATGTGATAATCTTGTCAAAAGTCCTTCCAAACAATTTGGCAGCCAGTCCATTTTGGGCAAAACACCAGCTCACGTGAGGTGCGACCTATAGGCCGGTGCGACTTATAGGCCGGTGCGACCTATACGTTGATTTTTCCATTTAATTGGGCATATTTGGCTGGTGCGACTTATACTCCGGTGCGACTTATAGGCCGACGAATACGGTATTTGAGTTCTCTAACGAGTTAGAAATCAGCACATTATAAAAGTCTGAGATAATGCCCTTTCTTGATTTGTTCCGAATCATTAATTTTTCAAGCATTGTAAGGGGGGGCTTATTAAGGTCACTGTAGTTTGTTTTGACAAAACTTCTTAATTGAAGAAATTTAAAATAATGCTTTTTATCTAACTTGAACTTGGTCTGTAATTCTCCAAATGATAAAAATGTATCCGAGTTTGATGGGTAAAGATCACCAATACTTTTTAAACCTTGCAATGCCCAAAGCTTAAATGTTCCATCTGCCCTACCTGGAGCAAACAGCTGATTACCCCATATTGGGCTAAATTGGGACATGCTGTTTGGTTCTGCTACATATTTTCTAACGTCCTGCCAAATTCTAATCATATTTTTCAAAATAGGGTTTGTAGTATGTTTCTGTAGCTTCTTTAGAGTATCTGAGTATAAAAATAATGGAAGAGCTAAATTTAAATTATAAGACTCCATTTCTACCCAGTGAGGATTATCTTTATCTGCAAAATAGAACATAATAGTCCTTAATTGTGTTGCCCAATAGTAAAATTTAAAATTGGGGCATTTTAACCCCCCTCTGTCAAATGGTAAATAAAGCAAAGAGAGGCGTATTCTAGATTTTCCTTTGTTCCACAAAAAGTTCAAAATGTTTTTTTTTAACCAATTGAATAATTCAGGTGGAGGCGGGAGGGGAATGCTTTGAAAGAGGTATAATAGTTTTGGTAGTATACTCATTTTCAGAACATTAACTCTTCCCAATATGGATATAGGTAGGTTGATCCAGTTGTCAAATGAGGCAGTTATTGTTTTCATTAGATGTTCGTAGTTAGATTTGACAACCTGTTGGAGTTCCGGGAAGATCTGAATACCTAGATATTCAAAATGATCCACTACTTTAAATTGCTTAACCTCACTGATGGGATTAGTTCTTTCACCTTCATTTAACACCAGGATAGAAGATTTTGTATAGTTTACTCTGTAACCTGAGACTCTCCCAAATGCCTGAATCACTTCCATCACTGCCGGAATTGACTTTTTTAGATCTGTTAGAAATAAAATTACATCATCCGCAAATAAAGAGATTCTGTGTTCTGTGGGGCCCACTGTGATCCCAGGGATCTGTGAATGTAAACGAATAGCTGCTGCCAATGGTTCAATTGCCAAAGTGAATAACAAGGGAGAAAGAGGGCATCCCTGGCGACAACCTTTCTTGATTTGAATCGCCTTTGAAAATATTTTGTTTGACATTATCTCTGCAGTTGGATTATTATATAATATTTTAACCCATTTAATAAAGTTACCTCCACAACCAAACCTTTCCAATATGCTAAAAAGATAGGGCCATTCGACCCTATCAAAAGCCTTTTCGGCGTCCAAAGAGAGAAGAGCTGTATCTTTAGTGTTCTTTTTTGGCCAAATAATATTCAGAACCCTTCTAATATTGTGATATCCTTGCCTCCCAACTATAAAACCATTTTGATCCTTATTTATTATGTCTGGTAGGATTCTTTGCAACCTTTTTGCCAATAATTTACAGATAATTTTGAGGTCTGAGTTAAGTAGACTAATAGGTCTCAGGTTTTCACACTTATTATGAGGTTTACCTGGTTTTGGCAGCAGAATGATGAGCGCCTGATTCAAGGAGAGAGGCAAGATGCCATTTTTAAATGACTCCATAAACATATCCAGAAGAGGTGACAGCAATTTATCTTTAAATTTTTTATAAAGGTCAATGGGGATACCATCAGGTCCTGCTTGCTTACCGGATTTCATTCCATTAATGGCCTGTGCTAGTTCCTCTTTATTTATTTCTATATTTAAGTCAGCTCTACTGTCATCTGCAATGACAGGAATATGTATCCCATTCAAAAACTTATCAAATTCTATTTGGTCTAAATTTCCTTGAGTATCATATAATTTCTGATAATAATCTTTAAAGGCATTATTGATATCCCTTGGGTCTATTAAAGTTTTATCTTGTATTATAATTGATGTGATTGATGTTGTTGCTTCAAGTTTTTTAATTTGCCAAGCTAGAAGTTTTCCAGCTTTATCCCCCTGCTCGTAAAAGTTTTGTTTTAATCTGAAGAGACTGGATGCAGCTCTGAAACTAGACTGTTTATCATATTCTGCTCTTAAGAGCAACAGTTGTTTTTTCAGCTCAGTATCATTTGTTTGAAAAACCCTCTCCTGAATGTCCTTTATTTTATTTTCTAGATGCTGCCTTTTAGTCTTGGCTTCCTTGGACTTTTTGCCTGTAAAGCTAATAATATGTCCTCTAATAAATGCTTTAAAGGCATCCCATCTGATGCAAGCTGTTGTCTGATTTGTGTTCAACTGAAAGAACTCATCAATTTGTAGCCCAATATATTTAACAAAATCTTCATCCTGCAGCCATTTATGCTGAAAACGCCATCTAGGGGGGTCCCTGGTTAAATTCTCATCACGGTAGCTAAGACAGCACGGGGCATGGTCTGAGATCACAATGCTGTCATACTTACAGTTTTGAATTTTAGATAATAATTCTGACGAAATTAAAAAATAATCTATTCGCGAGTATGTCTGAAATGTTGATGAATAGCATGAGTATGCTCTAGTTTGATGATGGAGTTCCCTAAAGATGTCAACCAGTTTAAGAACTTTCATAAACATATGTATAGTTGTTCTGCAGTTATTATGTGTTAAATCTGATCCTGTGGATCTATCTATTTCTGGAATAAGTGTGCAATTAAAATCCCCTGCGATCACAAACTGTCCTTGCATCGATGAAAGTAAAAGGAACAAATCCTGAAAGAACCCTGAGTCATTTGTGTTAGGACCGTAAACATTAACCAGGTTAAGTTTTTCTGATAGTAAAGAGCCCTGAACTATTAAATATCTACCTTTCTTATCCTTGATAACATTGTTTACAAGAAATGGGACAGATTCATGAATAAGAGTCATAACTCCTCTTGCTTGAGAAGAAAATGCTGAAGTGAATACACCACCGCGCCACCTCCTCCTGACCCGCCCCTCGTCTTCTTCCATAAGATGTGTCTCCTGTAGAAATACTATTTTGGAGTCCAAATCATGCAACTTATTAATGACTTGTTTAACCTTCTTTAAACGTTGTAAACCCCTGCAGTTCCATGTGACCATTTTAAGATTTAGAGCTTGTGACATGTAAGACTTATCGGATTACCAAAAAAAATATATAATACAAAAAAATAATAATAATAATTACACCGTAAGGGCATAAACATCTGAGAAGCTTAAACAACAAATCAAAACACACAACATATCCCCTAAACCTAAACTCCCACCCCAAATCCCTCCTCCGAGGATCTCCCTCCCCCCTCAGTACACCTCCCGTTAACGCGTGTGACTGACCCACACACAGTGAGGAGCAGTCTAACCACTCCATATCCGTTCTTTCTTCATCGGTGCTGTTCGCTATTTATAACTGAAATTTAACCTTCCACTTTACTTACAGTATGTGTTCACAGGTTTGAACTTATTAATGTGCACATCAACATGGTGTGTGCTCACTCCCTTTTACCATGCCTAAATAAAACTATATATGCTTAATAGTCCACTACTGTTTCAATAACAATAAAACAAAACAATAAAGGCGTCCTAAATATACATAAGTCCACTGCCATTTCAATAACAATAAAACATTACAAAAATGCGCCCTAAATAGGCTTATTAGTCCACTGCTATTTCAATAACAATAAAACATAACAAAAAATGTGCCCTAAATAGGCTTATTAGTCCACTGCTATTTCAATAACAATAAAACATAACAAAAAATGTGCCCTAAATAGGCTTATTAGTCCACTGCTATTTCAATAACAATAAAACATAACAAAAAATGTGCCCTAAATAGGCTTATTAGTCCACTGCTATTTCAATAATAATAAAACATAACAAAAAATGTGCCCTAAATAGGCTTATTAGTCCACTGCTGTTTCAATAACAATAAAACATAACAAAAAATGTGCCCTAAATAGGCTTATTAGTCCACTGCTATTTCAATAATAATAAAACATAACAAAAAATGTGCCCTAAATAGGCTTATTAGTCCACTGCTGTTTCAATAACAATAAAACATAACAAAAAATGTGCCCTAAATAGGCTTATTAGTCCACTGCTATTTCAATAATAATAAAACATAACAAAAAATGTGCCCTAAATAGGCTTATTAGTCCACTGCTATTTCAATAATAATAAAACATAACAAAAAATGTGCCCTAAATAGGCTTATTAGTCCACTGCTGTTTCAATAACAATAAAACTTAACATAAGGCACCATCCAAGTTTTACACTGTCTCAAACTCTTGATTTATGAAACTAGTATTGGACGTTCAGCTCACTGTTACCTCCTCGTCAGATTACTCCTGGATCTTCTTCAGGAACTCACGTGCAGCCGCCGCTGTTTTAAACACATAAGTCCGGTCCTCATAAGTCACCAGCAGCTTGGCTGGGTGAGCCACCCCATGGCGCAGTCCCAGTTTGCGCAGCTCCGTGCGTATTGGGTCGAACTGCTTCCGAACCTGAAGCAAACTCGCCGCCACATCCGGGTAAAACCGCACTTGTTGATCCTGGTAACGGATGTCTGCTTTAGCCCTTGATGCTACAGCAACAAGCTGTTTATCCTTGTAGCTGAGGAATGTCATTATTAATGTGCGGGGCGCTGCGGTGCTGTCCCTCCTGGGTCCGATTCGATGCGCTCGCTCCACCACCACCGCTCCAACACCGAGGGTCTCCGGCAGCCACTTCTCCAGGAACTCACACGCGTTCTGTCCTTCAGCTCCCTCCGGTAAGTTGACCAGCCTCAGGTTATTTTGTCTCGATCTTGCCTCCAGATCCATAACTTTATGTTCCAAGTCTTTCTTCTTGGACTCTAATGTTTCCACTTTAGCTCGCATTGTTGCTATCTCGCTCTCTGCGTCAGAAATGCGTGTTTCTGTTTCTGCGACTCGCTGAGTACAATCACTTATTTCTTTCCTCATGCTGTCGATAGAGCCCAGGACTTCATCAAATCTGGAGGAGAACTCCTTCTGCATTGAGTTAACAACAGACAGTATTTCATCCACCTTGCTGCTTTGAGACTTCGAGGTCTCCTCTCTGTCTGTGACAGCCATCGGAGCTGAGCTTGAGCTAGCATTAGCATTAGCTTTCTGCGTGTCCCCTCGAAGATTATAGTCCGTTAGCTTCTTTTGTTTCTCTTTTCCACTATCTTCTTGAGCCGCTTTTGCTGGCATTATTCCGACCTCCTGCGTTCACTGGCCGTTTGGTACGTTTTAAAAGGAAGGGTTTTTAGAGATATATTGGCAGGAACTGCAGAGCGATGAAAGACACGTCTACTCACATGGCCGCCATAACCGGAAGTCGCTTCGCGGCTCTTTTTACTTTTATTTCCAAACAATAACTAGGCAGGTACATACAAACTGTCTTGAGACTTGACCATCTCTCTCTTCTTTTTTCATTCAACCTTTATTTATACACGTTAGTCTCATTGAGTCACGAGGACTTATTTTCAAGAGAAACCCGTTTTATACAAACCACAGCCAAGGTACACACAATAAACAGCCATAAAATGCATATAAAATAAAATGTAAATAAAAGTAGTGATATATAACAAAAGAAAAACAAGCTGTGTTATGAAAAAAGGTAAAATGCTAAACACAGTACCATGTCTGCATAGATTTTTCCATTGAAATTAACAATTGTTTAAAATCCCTTAGAGAGATCAAAGTCGACAGCTTCAGTTTTTTTTTGCAAGGTGTTCCAAATAAAAAAATAAAACACAATATATATTTGTCTTCATACAGGACTAAAATAAAATAAATAACTAAAACAACAACATAAAAATCTCATTCATTCGTTCAACTTTTATTTATCTCTATTTAAAAAAGTTAGCAGTAGGTCACCACAGTCTTTCAAAGCTCTGAGTTTTTAATCGTAGTTGAGCCATTAATTTTTCCATTATGTACCCGTCTTGTTTTTGGAATCCACTGATCAATAGTTGGTAGGTCGGGTTTCATCCAGCTAACCGTGATCATTTCTCTTGCTATCATGAGAATAATATGTATCAGAGCTTTGATCATGGGGGAGGTGATGAGGGAATTCGTCAAGTAAAAAGATGACAGGGTCAAAAGGGATTTGTACCTTCATGGATCTTTCCAACACATCCCTGACACCTTTCCAGAAGCCTTGCACCTGAGGTCAATCCCAAAATATGTGGGACACATTTTCTCCAACAGTCACCGTTATTTTCACGCCCAGAAAGAAAAGTCTTAAATGGAGTTTGAAAAATAAAACTAATTTTGCATTCCCAATCAATCTCTTTCCAGAGTTGGGTCCCCACTCCTCTGTGACACCCAAAACAAATATTCTC
>JBBPBX010058219.1:0-22176 GCA_038048925.1 Garcialebias charrua
TACGTCACAGATGGTGCGTTCGCGTGTAATCGGATTTCCCATGATTAAACACGGCTTGAAGTTCAAAATCACTTTTAAAGCAAAATTAAAGTGATTTATCATTTTGTTTGCAAAAACGAACATATTTAAATGATAAAATATATAGTAGAAAAATCATGTCAGTAAACTGAAGAAATTGGGACAGATGGATGGAGTCCATCCATCCATCTGAACAGTCATTCATCTTTCTTTCCATTGTGTTCACCTGTTTCTCCATGCAGAAGGACCACTAATGTTATTTATTGTTTTAGTAAACAAGTTGGCAGTGGAACTTTTGTGTAACACTGTTTCCACTCTGACCTGTTTTGAGTTGCACCAACAACATTTTCCATGTCATCAGACCAGTTTGAACGGGTCAACCTCACTTTGATGTGGTGTTGGAGCTGGCCCTTTATCAACAAACATTACAATGTTCCTCTGAGGGCCACGCTCCATTTATATAATTTATAATTAACTATTAAATACACAGTAGTCCCTCGATACCTCGCAGTTCTTTTTTTGCAGACTTGCTTTATCGCGGTTTTTCTAAAGAAGACTGGACATGACACACAACTGGCTGATTGATGGATGAGCCGCACCTTTGTGCAGCAGGTGCTAAATTATTTTAAATCATTTATTTTAAATTATTTAGCACCTGTGTGCAGCCCACCGCTGCAGGAGAAGCTTCCTCCTACAGCGTGTGACGAACTCCGCTCTGCAGCAGAGAAGTGGGCGTGGCCAAGAGCGCTGGCAGGTGGCAGCTGAGGCAGGGAGCTGTAATCATGACACTGTGCTCTTTTAGAGTTTAGAAACATTGTTTAGAATATTGCAAGAGTGTGGGAAGGGTTTAAAATGCGTTCCTATATATTTTTTTCAAAATAGTTTCATTTATTTTGTAAACAAACATGCTCCTTTTCGCCAGTTCAGAATAAAAGGACGAGGCAGCGCTGGTTTACTCCTGAACTAGCTGATCTCCTGCACAGGAGAGACCAGCTTTGGGCTGCAGCCAGGGTACGGATCCCCCGCGATAAACGAGGGACTACTGTAGTATATATAACATTATATTATATTTATTTTAATTGTACACAGCCACAGTTAGGCAATAATTACTTTTTAACAGTTGCTGCTTTTCAAAACACAAAATAAAAAACCTCCAAAACTAAAATGAGGCACGTACAGTCGACTGTGTTCAATACAAAACATTTACAGTTTCACAAACGTTAAATGTTCTTCTCCTGATACTTTTTAGAGTCAAAAATAAATAAATAAAAATGAGATTTGCAAAGATGTCAGTGTGAAGACAAACAAACAGGTTGTCTCTTTACACACACGCTGATAATGACAGAACACACTCCATTACCAGCTGTGGCGCTCCTCTTGCCTCTGGCTGTGACGGCGTCTTTAGTCGTTCTGTGAACAGGAGCGTCCTGGACCACGATCCCCTCGCCCATCTCCTGGATCTTATCCATCACAGCCGGCGGGTAGCTGAGGGAGGACAGAAGGAGAAGAGCAGATGTTCATCTGAGCATTTCTGTTCTGTTTCTGTCAAAAATGATGAAACTGGTGTTCAGATGCTCATTTTAGTTCAGAACTACAACTAAGGTGTTGACAGTAAAATGATCCAGTACGTTAAATCACAAGTCTCAAGAGTCTAGGGACATTTGAAGTACTAAAACTTAGGCATGGTATATAGTAGCTCAGAATGATACATTACTGTAAAATGTTGTGGTTATAAAAGTGGCACATCTGTATCAATTAGGGATGCACCGATAAATCGGCCGGCCGATCGATCGGCTCCGATTTCCTTAATTTGGGGAGATCGGTGATCGGCCGATCTTGAAATGAGAAGCCGATTTTATCTACCGATTTTATCTGCCTCAGCAAAGGTTGGAAAATCCTGAAAATTTAGGGTGCTTTTTGACCTTTTAACACCTGAAAATCGGTATCGGCCAAAATCGGAATCGGCAGGTCAGACTTTCTAAAAATCGGTAATCGGTGATCGGCCAGAAAATTGAAATCGGTGCACCCCTAGTATCAAAGCTACATATAATAATAATAATAACTTTTATTTATAACACACTTTACATACAACAGATCTCAAAGTGCTACAATGAACATTAAATAAAATCAAGATAAAAAATCAACCATGAATGCAACCAAGAGGATAGTGCCTCACAGATGATCGCATCAAAAACTTAAAATCCACAAAATGCATATAAAATACGCAATTAAAAACTGGGTGCAATAAAAAACAAAAGCACAATAAATTAATTAAAAAACTGGATAAAAAGAAAGGTTTTAAGACCTTTTATAAAACATGTCACGGTCTGTGGGGCCCTCAGATATGAGGGCAGGGCGTTCCACAGCCGAGGGGCAGCGCAGGAGAAAGCCCGGTCTCCCGTTGTGCGAGACCGAGACCTGGGAGTGAGAATATTATTACAGGTAGTCCCCGACTTACGAACGACTTCCGTTCACGAGTTTCGTAACACGAAATTAACGTAAGTCGGATCACATACAATTTTTTTAAAATTTATTTATAAATGAATACATGTACAGTACTGTACAGTCACCAAGCACTTAGCCTATCCTAATCCTAACACAGTTTTTAAAGATGAAGGAGTGAGTTGAATTGTCTCCCTTTCACATAAAGGGAGCAAGCTCACTTTATGTGAATGGAGCCTGCAGGGAGGAGGGAGACAATTCAACTCACTCCATCTTTAAAAACTGTGTTAGGATAGGCTAAGTGCTTGGTGACTGTACAGTACTGTACATGTATTCATTTATAAAAAATAAAAAAAATGTTTTAATGAGATGCGTGACCTAAGTCCGAAACGTCTTAAATCGAGGGCGTCGTAAGTCGAGGACTACCTGTATATTAATATTAACATATTATTGTTACAGCTGAGGAAGTAGAACACTTTTAATTTCTTTATTAAGAGTTTGTAACAAACTCTTAATAAAGAAATTAAAAGTGTTATAAAATGTGGTGGGATAATTTTTAAAGCTTTTAAACTAATAAACTACTCACACCCAGTGGACCGAATGTATTACAGGATGCTTTTATTGTGAAAGGTCCAGAGGACCGGATGTTATGTGGGTATATAAAGCAGTGTTGGGCGGGTTCCCGCCAGTTTAGTAAGAGTTGATTAAAAGGTGAAGTTCTGCAGCCTGTCTCCTGTGTCGTCTCTTCACCTCCTCTTACACTGGTGTATTACTAGTTGATGTTTTTCTTAGTTAATTCTAGATGTTATTACTGTTTTTCTCTTGCATTTGTTGTTGGATGTAACTGGGACCCCGTGTACATAATCTCGTTTTCATCACATGTACCACATGCGGTGCAAATGACAATAAAGACTCTCTGACTCTGACTCTAATCAGATTTAATATCCCTCTGCATCTGACTTAGTCTAAAATTGTTACTGTTGACATTGTTCGGATCAGTGATCACCTGGAAGAGCTACAGAAGCTGAAGTGCACCAGCTTCTAATCATTTTGAGTCTTCATGAGTTTACTGTTCCAGTACCTTGAGATGATCTGTAGAAAACAAAGCCTGCCTTCTCAAAAAACTTTGAGTTTGGTGAGAAAAAGAACAGTCTTAAGTATTCAACCCCAGTTCATCCTTCAGTATCGGTGTCAGGACCCTTGGTAAGATGATCCATCTCTGAGCATCCATCCATGCTCTGCCTGTTATCCAACATCGAGACACAGAGGCAACAGTTCAGGAAGGAGACCCAGACCTCCGTCTCTCCTGCTCCTCTGGAGACATCCCAAGGTGATAATCCATCGAGTGACTTCTGGGTCCCCTTCCAATGAGACATGCCCAAAAACCTCCAGCAGGAGGTTTCCTAATATGACTGAACCACCTCAGCTGACTTCTATGGAGGAGCAGCGGTTCTACTCCAAATTCCCCTTGAATGATAAAACTCCTCACCCCATCTCTAAAGATGAGCCTGGCAACCCTTCACAGGAAGCTCATTTCAGCCACGTGCATCCAGGATCTCGTTCTTTCACTCACCTCATGACCAAAGGTGAGAGCCGGAGAGCTTTGCCTGTCAGTTCAGTATTTGTTTTTCCCTTCACCACAGAAGACCAGAGCAATGCACTCATTACTGCAGATGGCCTTGATCTGCATCTCATCTCCCGCTCCTTCCCATCATCACATGTGAACAAGAAGTACTTGACCTCCTCTGGTTAGATCCCCACCACCACCAGCCTCCACACAGACACGTGTTTGTTCCACCAACAGATGTTCCCTGACCTGACCTGACTAACAAACAGTGCTGTTCTTGCATGGCTGCAGTGAAGACCTGCAGCTGTGTGAGTCCTACCTGCATCCAAGGAAGATGTGGTTGGCCCAGACCATGGACAGGGAGAGCAGCCGGTCCAGACTGCTGCTGGGGAGCCCGGGCTTCAGTGTGGGGAAAGCCTCCATGTTCCTCAGGATGAACTCCCTGCGAGCAGACCACTGCTTGCTGGTCTCCCAGTATCCTCTGCACGAGCCGAGCCACTGGGCCAGCTGGGGGTTCTGCTCCAGGTGCTCCAGCACGTCGTCTCCACTCCTCTGCTCTGCCATGCCTGATGATCAAGAACACCAGCAGAGATCAACAAAAACACACACAGAGATGAACAAAAACACAGAGATGAACAAAAACAAAGAGATGAACAAAAACAAAGAGATGAACAAAAACACAGAGATGAACAAAAACACTCTGCTTTAACCGATAAAGTCGCAGATAGTTATAAACTATTTCAGTTCTTTGAAGGCTAATGTTTTATACAGACTGGTTAGTTAGGCCGACAAGTAAATGTTTTTAAATGAGCACTTCAGTAACTCGGTTACCTGTCGATAGAAGTTGAAGCTAACAGCAAGTCTCGTATCTTTAGCTAAACCAAAGCCCGCTAGGAACTACAACCCGACATGCAGCTTGTTTATGACTAACAAGGTCTTCAGTGATTGTCAAGTCTGTGTGAAGTCCTCTTAAAACTACGACATTATCGTGTTTGTGTTGCGATGTGTTGCTAGCTAGCTGCATGACCGAAAATGACGCAAAACTGGCGACTTTGCGGAGAAAACTACATTTCCCATAATTCTTCAATAAGCTATAAGTTAGCACGCTAATTTTTGCTTAATTATCCTTACGCAAGCGCTCTCAGCGCTTTCATCGGTGCTAAAATGAACCGCTAACCCACCGACTCCTGTTTGTGATAATAAGACACCAAAATAATCAAATGAGAGTCGGTCAGCGCCGTTTGTGAGGGATCAAAATAACGACAACGGCGGAAGAGTTCATGCAGCGGTACTTCTGTGTACGTCATCAACCCGCGACATTTAGGACATGGCGGTTTAATTTTGTTAGAGCGAAAACCTCTTACCTGTTTTCTTCAGGTGAATGAAAATGATTCACGAGCTGTTGCTGGCGCTCAGTGGATACACAGGAGCCATCTTTACATGGAACAAGCGCACAGGTCTGCAGGTAACTGAAGCTACAGCCGTCCCCAACACTTGTTTTTAATATGGTTTGTTTTCAGTCAGATATCTTATTAATCATTCACACTAAATACTGTGCTATTGGTATATATATATATCTTTCAAACGTTTTGAAACATTAAGAAGCTTTTTCTGCAAGTTTGTTTCATTTAAATGCATCGATTCTGTGAAATCCTTCAACATCTTGCTGCTGTTTGAGCTGTCACTATTTCAGCATTCTTCCACCTAGAAAGTCCATTCCACCCATAAACCATTCAGAAGACATTCAGCTGTCACCAAGTGATTCAGCTGTTTGATATCTTGAACCGTTCTTGTAAAATCAAGAGTTCAAGTTTGGTAAAGCTTTGGTGTTTGTCTCCTGTCCAGCTGCGTTTCCATAGTAACAGGATGTTAACTCTGCAGCAGGAAGAGAATCCTAGATGTTCAGCTGACCTGTGTGTGTGTGTGTGTGTGTGTGTGTGTGTGTGTGTGTGTGTGTGTGTGTGTGTGACATGTTCAGCTCTGCAGGTTCATTCAGCCTGTTACAGCTTTTGTTTAGCTACTTTCGGCTGGTTCAGCTGTTCTTGAACTGTGAGAATCATCAGTTCTGCTTCTCATTGTTCAGTTCAATTCATGCTCCAACAATGTTCAGTCAGGTCATCTGGACGGCGTCTTTTTTGTGCCGAGACATTTTGTCCATCATCCAACGGACTTCTTCAATCTGATTCTCCAACAAAAAACAGTTTTTTCCACTGTAGAGTATGTTGTTGGTGGAGAACCAGTTTGTTTGGTGGTTCCTCAGATTGAAGAAGTCCTTTGGATGAAGGACGAAATGTCTCAGTACAAAAAAGAAACCGTCCAGATGACCTGAGTGAACATTGTTGGATTTTAGACCTGGATTACTGTATTGAGCACAAAATTTGTTAAATTCAATTCATGCTCCCTTCAGACTTCTGTTGCTTTCAGCTTTTTTTGTTTTGTTTTGGTCTTTCAGCGGTTGCTAGTATGAGCTTTTCTCTGCCAATTTAACCTTTAATATGACCATTTTGACATTTTTCTATGTTTATTTCAGCAAACATGTCCTTTAAGCCTCTGTCTGCTCATGTCCACATTTTGTTCTGCTTTTCAGCCATTTTCCTGTGTTTATTTCAGCTGTTTTTTTGCTTCTTTCTACTAATCCAAGCTTTTTGGTCAAATCAAAAAACTTTCAATACAGAAACAACTGGACTTTATTTGTAACACGACGTTTCACTCTTCATCCGAGGAGCTTTCTTAATTCAAAGAGCAGAGTGTGTGGTTCAGGTTTTAAAAGCTGAGAGATAAGATACACACATACCTACAGTGTGTAGATTGACAAATCTGTGAGGTGTGATTTGTCAATTTACATACTGTAGGTATGTGTGTATCTTATCTCAGCCTTTAAAACCTGACACTGCTCTTTGAATTGAGAAAGATTTTCGGATGAAGAGCGAAACGTCTTCTGTTACAAATAAAGTCCAGTTGTTTCTGTATTGAACATTTTTTGATTTTATCATGTCCTGGATGACTGAGAATCTTCACCAGCATAAGCTTTTTGGTGTAGTGGCAGGGCTTTTGACTTGGAACCCGAAGGGCGCGGGTTCGCGTCCCGGCCACTACACACCTTGGGGTGTCTATGAGTGCACATCTAATTCTCCAGCTCCCCGGGCGCTTTCTATGGCTGCTCACTGCACCACCTGGTACACTCACAGAAATATTTAACCCCAATTTTTAAGATTTATGTAATTTTATTAAATGACAAAATTGCGTGTCTTTTTATTAGATAATTTTAAGGCAAACCTATGAAATAAACCTTACATGATGCATATTCATTCATGTAATAAGGCCTATTTATTTTAAATGCATAACCCTCAGGTTTATGTATTCAGAATTAATAACATATAATTACTCTAAATGAATAATCTTGAGGGTATTTATTTCAAATACATAAAGAATATTATTTTAATTTGCATAATAATCAGGTTTATTATTCAATATAAATAGCATATATTTATTTTAATTACATGTCATTTATGCATATGTAATGAACTAAATTAATCAAAATGCATAACATTTATGCAATTCCTTTCCATTCATACCAACAATCTTAATGAACCAATCAGTTGTTGTTCTTTCAACATCTTTATTAAACTTCAAATCATATTAAATACACAAAATTATAATATCAAAATTAAAGTTTCACTTGTGCATATTCACAAGACCATAGGTCCCATTTTGGCCATACTTTTCCTAAAATATTACAAGTAAAAAAAATAAAGACTTCACCTTAGTGGATTTTGTAGAAACTTAAGCACCTTTTAGAACAAATCTTTGTAACACTTAACTCCACTGAATCTGGAAACAATTCAAGAAAAAAAATCTGGTTTGAGCTGAGGTAATACAATATGTCCCGCTAAAACATTTTAGAAACCAACCATCTATGAACTTGCATAAGAACTCACCTACACAGCCACATTCACACATCACTTCCTGTTAAGTGCTTCAACATCAAAAGAAAAAAAAAGAACATTAAACAGGTATTTTCCTGACACACCCTTCAAAAACTATAAGGGATTTAAACAGTCTGTATGATGGAGAAACTGACAAAAAATCAGGTAGCTGTGTATGTGCATTATTGCCAGCCAAATCACTGGGGCAATTTGAGTTTCAGTGTCTGTACTTTTGGTGACAGCTTGGCTGAGTCCAGGTTCATCAGGATTTTCTGGTACACCTCGAATGTACGGGTCAGGCTTTTCGGATAGCTCAAGTTGAGTGCATAGATCAGTCCATAAAGCATCACGCACGCATGGCTGACACTCTGTAGGTTATGGAGGACTTCCACACCTTCCAGCACAACTCCAACATCAGCAAAGCGTCCATTACCTGGACCATCAGGACCACGACCCTCTGCTCGGACAGTGTAGATGCCCATGGTCTTCTCCGCAATGTCTGCCTCAGCCTCTCTGGATTCAATGTCCTGGAATATAAAGAGAACAGAATGATTGGTTATGTGATCCTAACCTTGACCACTAAAATCTAAGCAGCTCATCCTTAGGCCAAGTGAATGTTCATTTGAAGAAATTTCTTTAAAGCACTGCATATGTGTTATGTAGCATGTATGTATGTATGTAGCATGTAGTATGTATGTATTATGTATGTGTGTAGTATGTATGTAATATGTATGTATGCGTGTAGTATGTATGTAATATGTATGTATGCGTGTAGTATATATGTAATATGTATGTATGCGTGTAGTATATATGTAATATGTATGTATGCGTGTAGTATATATGTAATATGTATGTATGCGTGTAGTATATATGTAATATGTATGTATGCGTGTAGTATGTATGTAATATGTATGTATGCGTGTAGTATATATGTAATATGTATGTATGCATGTAGTATATATGTATGCATGTAGTATATATGCAATATGTATGTAGTATATATGCAATATGTATGTAGTATATATGTAATATGTATGTATGTAGTATATATGTAATATGTATGTATGTAGTATATATGTAATATGTATGTAGTATATATGTAATATGTATGTAGTATATATGTAATATGTATGTAGTATATATGTAATATGTATGTAGTATATATGTAATATGTATGTAGTATATATGTAATATGTATGTATGCGTGTAGTATATATGTAATATGTATGTATGCGTGTAGT
This sequence comes from Garcialebias charrua, assembly GCA_038048925.1. NCBI lineage: Eukaryota > Metazoa > Chordata > Actinopteri > Cyprinodontiformes > Rivulidae > Garcialebias > Garcialebias charrua. Next base: position 9,195 of record JBBPBX010058219.1, read on the forward strand.
ATATATGTAATATGTATGTATGCGTGTAGTATATATGTAATATGTATGTAGTATATATGTATGTATGTATGTATGTAGTATATATGTAATATGTATGTATGTAGTATATATGTAATATGTATGTATGTAGTATATATGTAATATGTATGTATGTAGTATATATGTATGTATGTAGTATGAATGTATTCTGTATGTATGTAGTATGAATGTATGTATGTAGTATATATGTAATATGTATGTATGTAGTATATATGTAATATGTATGTATGTAGTATATATGTATGTATGTAGTATATATGTAATATGTATGTATGTAGTATATATGTAATATGTATGTATGTAGTATATATGTAATATGTATGTATGTAGTATATATGTAATATGTATGTATGTATGTATGTAGTATATATGTAATATGTATGTATGTATGTAGCATATATGTAATATGTATGTATGTAGCATATATGTAATATGTATGTATGTAGTATATATGTAATATGTATGTATGTAGTATGTATGTATTCTGTATGTATGTATGTATGTATGTATGTATGTATGTATTCTGTATGTATGTATTATGTATGTTGTATGTATGTATGATGTATGTATTATGTATTTATGTATTCTGTATGTATGTAGTATGAATGTATGTATCGTATGTGTGTAGTATGAATGTATTCTGTATGTATGTAGTATGAATGTATGTAGTACGTATGTAGCATGCATGTATGTATGTAGCATGCACAACACCAACATCAGCAAAACGTCCATTACCTGGACCATCAGGACCACGACCCTCTGCTCGGACAGTGTAGATGCCCATAGTCTTCTCCGCAATGTCTGCCTCAGCCTCTCTGGATTCAATGTCCTGGAATATAAAGAGAGCAGAATGATTGGTTATGTGATCCTAACCTTGACCACTAAAATCTAAGCAGCTCATCCTTAGGCCAAGTGAATGTTCATTTGAAGAAATTTCTTTAAAGCACTGTATATATGTGTTATGTATGTAACATGTATGTATGTATTCTGTATGTATGTAGTATGAATGTATGTAGTACGTATGTATGTAGCATGCATGTATGTATGTAGCATGCACAACACCAACATCAGCAAAGCGTCCATTACCTGGACCATCAGGACCACGACCCTCTGCTCGGACAGTGTAGATGCCCATGGTCTTCTCCGCAATGTCTGCCTCAGCCTCTCTGGATTCAATGTCCTGGAATATAAAGAGAACAGAATGATTGGCTATGTGATCCTAACCTTGACCACTAAAATCTAATCTAAAATCTAAGACTTCCTCACCCTCTCCCTGCGAGATTGTTCTTCCTAGAAAACAAAACCGAGCTGTGATGGTCCACACAGACAAATGGTTTTATGGCATAACTTCACAAACAGGAATTCTTACCCGAATGATGTCCTCCTTCTCTGTCTCCTGAACCTTGTAGAGAATCTTTGACAGCTCCTGATCCGACTCCATTTTCCCTATGATACGTTCATTGTATGCTTCACTCTGAGTGCTCGCCAGCATGGTACAATACTGAACTATGTTGAAGAAATTTCTTTAAAGCACTGTATATATGTGTTATGTATGTAACATGTATGTATGTATAACTCTGTAAAACAGGAGAAAAAGGGTGTCCAAAAGATCTGTGTGTGTGTGGGCACAAGTCAACTATCAACAAATGTCGACAGACAAACCTTGAGGATTTCTAAGACTTCATCAGCTTTCTTTTGAGAGACAATGGCATCGTCATAGAATAATAAGAATAAGAATTTTTTTTAAGCAAGCCTAATCTGCATCCACATGATTTTATCTTGATCTTAGTCGATATTATTATTGATTTTATTTGATTTTATCACTTGTTTTATTTTGATCTTTGCTTTATTACAATTTGTAGCACTTTGAGATTTTTATTAATGAAAAGTGCATTATAAATGGAATTCATTATTATTATTATTATTATTATGTGTGTGTGTGTGAAAAGACACAAACAATTTCAAAATAAAAACAATATGGCAGAACGTTGCAGCAAACTTTCATCCAGCCAGACTTGACTTACTCATGCGACGGTGTTGACGGAGGATTTTAATGAAATCGAATGTGTTGACGCCCAACAACAGCTGATTCTCACATTCTCTGTCATCACTGGCAGTCTGTAAAACAGGAGAAAAAGGGTGTCCAAAAGATCTGTGTGTGTGTGGGCACAAGTCAACTATCAACAAATGTCGACAGACAAACCTTGAGGATTTCTAAGACTTCATCAGCTTTCTTTTGAGAGACAATGGCATCGTCATAGAATAATAAGAATAAGAATGAATTTAATTTATAACGCACTTTTCATTAACAAAAATCTCAAAGTGTTAGAAACGACTGAACTGACGCTGGAGCCAAAAGGCATCGATGTCTCGAGGATGTAAATCTTTTTTCTTCACAGTCATCACATCACCTGTTCCACCAAACTACATAAACAGGAATTAATTAACAATAAAAAAAATTCTGAATAAAAAGGCTGAAGTACTGACTAATGACAAGAACACTACACTTACATTGGTTGTGTAGTGGTCACACATGCTTCCTCTCCTTCACCGTCTTCATCTGAGTGTTCATCTCGTACTTCTCCAAACTGGTCTTCATCTCCTTCCTGCAAACCAGAAAAATGATTACTTTTATAATTTATTTGGAGCACAAACATCTGTATGTTCCAAAGCTTTTGGGGACAAAATTTGCAATACCTTTTATCACTGAAATTCAAAGTCAGGTGAATCTTATTTTCGACGAGGGTCAGTTCGTTGTGCAGAAAGCTGTTAGAACAAAAAGGAATTTAACATCATGAAAAAAAAAAACTTTACCTTAAAAAAAAATCTTATCTGACTTTATAGCACAAGGGTTCCAAGAACTTAATAATAATAATAATTTGTCACATTTGTCATCTGTGTATGTTTCCCATACTTGACAGACGAAATTGGTCTTCTGCCTTTAACCCAACCACCACCAGGTGGTGCAGCGAGCAGCGTAGTCGCGCTCGGGGAGCTGGAGAATTAGATGTGCACTCATAGACACCCCAAGGTGTGTAGTGGCCGGGGCCGGGGCGCGAACCCGCGTCCTTCACGTTCCTTAATAAATTCACGCAATGGTCAAATCTTCTGGATTTAAATTGTTTCACTTTGACGTCTTCCAAATCATCGCGTGCACTGTGTGCTCAGCATATTAAAGATGTTACTTTAAATAAAAATCTGTGATTTTGTTGTCCTGTGACATGTTCAAATCTGTTCTGCCATCTTTGTTTTGATTTTTGTGAAAACAAAGTCAAAAGATGCTTCTTGTTTGTTATTTTAAACGTTTTATTTAAAATAAACTGGAGTGCACAGAATAACTTTAAAATATGTTGTTTTACATTAAATGCAGACTAGGTTTCATCATCTATTCTGTGTAAATGTTCTGCTTGTTTTTATCACAAAGTGACTGTAATTACTCTTCGTGGCCGCTATAGAGGCGCTGTTGACGCCCGCTAGCTTAGCCTTTAGCTTAACCGTTAGCTTGCGAGTAGCATCTAACAAAATCGGATTAAAAGCAACTTACGCAAAGAGTTTTAGCCTGTATGTGATACTCACTAGAACCGCGTTCTTTTAAGAGACATACTCAATGTTATTAAACCTGTTGAGACAGGTTCTGTGATTTTTAAACGTTAAAGAAAAATCTCCGTTTGTCTTGTGGTTATGTGTTATGCACTGCGCAAATAAATTATAAATAAATCGAATTTTAGCTCAAAATTCGAATACAGCTCATAGTTTGTAAATGACCACGAAGTAATTACGTTCAAGTTTAAAGAAATTCGGCCGTGTGGTTTATGACCTACAGTACTGTATATTGCTAACAGACACTGAGCTAACAGTGAAGTGGCTAGTTCATAGCTCTGGTTCATAGGCCCTGAGCAGGAGGCTGGACTACGACAGACAGTCCGACCAGAGAAGGCTGCCGTCGGACACATGAGCTGCGACTCACTCGTGTATCTCCTAGCTGCTAAGAAGCAACTGGGGGAAAGAAACCCAGCGTACCCCCACCTTTCTTTTACCTGCGAATCTTTACTTCCACGGCACGCGATTGTCTCGAACGAAAATTTAAAATTATATTGTAGCTAGCCGCTAGCTAAGACTTATATTAGTTGGCTAGCTCTACCGTTAGCTAACACGAGCTGAGTCAATATCCAAATCGCCTGTTATAAAACATTTTGATACCAACCAACTTCATGCATTATGATTAAAAAAACATACTTACTGGTATCTGTTAAGAAGATATTTCCCAAGAGAAGCAAGCAAACGCGCTCAAAAATGAGGCTCTGCGCATGTGCGATGTGTGTGTGTTCTGAGCATGCGCGTTGTGTGAGGTTCTGCGCATGCGCATGACAATTTCACCCATTTAAATTCACATAACTTCTATGTAAACCAGTCACACAAATTTATATAATATAATCTTGATTGTTTTATATCTTTTTATATCTTTGATTATTTAAACAATGTTAGTAAGTAATACTAATTACATTCAATAAAGTAGATAATTTATTAAATGATGTATATAATCTTTCATTTTAATGCATAAATATAAAAAAAATGAGTTTTTAAATAAAATCAAGTAGATTTAAATGTATAAAACTTACTTATGCCATGAATCATTTCTGTGAGTGTAGGTGGTTGGGTTAAATGCAGAGACGAATTTCGTCTGTGTATGGGAAACATACGCAGATGACAGGAAAATACATTATTATTATTATTATTATTTTTGCCCCCACCCCCGCACTCCCATCTAATTTTTTTGTTAGTTACTTCTTTTCTGCATGTTTTAGCTATTTTAATGTAATTCCAACCTTTTTCTGCATCTGTATTCTTGTTTTTTGCTCATTGTGCTTCTTGCAGCTTCATCTTTCACATTTTTAGCTATTGAATTGTATTTCAAGTAAACTCTAGCTTTTTAAGCAGCTTTCAGCAAAAATCATTCAGCAGTCAGCATTCACATTGCATTTTAGCAGGAAACACAAGTTCTCTAGTTGTATCGTGTTTTTCGGACTATAAGGCACACCTGATTACTGTATAAGGTGCATTAAGTGAAATAAGTTCATTTTGATGACTTTTTGAGCACTGTGATAAAAGCGGTTTGAGGTCAGTAAGCAATTCCAGAATTACCACATAAGGCTCACTGGATTACTGCCAATTTTTGAGAAAATCAAAACTCTGTTTACATTAACTCCGCCCTCTGTAACAGCCAGTATCTCTGTTGTTGTTTTAAAATTGCCGGATGCGCATTGGGAGCGATCGCTAATACACCTAAAACGTAAAAATAACAATTATGAAGTATTATTATGTAGATGTATATATCTAGTCTCACCCCGATCTCTCCGAAACAAAAGGCTTAAAAAAAAAAAAAGATGCCGTGGCCGGTAAACGAACCCCAGTCCTTTGGGTGCCATACCAGCTATTTATCTCCCTGACCCACCTGGCAGTTGAGCAGAAGCAGTCCTTCATCGTATAAGAAATAAATACAACCACCTACTTTTAGAACGCTGGAGTTTTGATTAGATTTTGATGAAGTGAAAGGTATTCTTAAAATAAATAAATTGCTAATCTGAAAAGTATATCGATCAGTGGTGCTTGTACGTTTCAGACTGTCGCCCCGCGAGAGTGTGTGTGTGCACAGTTTCAACGAGACAGAGTTCAAACAAGGTAATAAAACATTCTGGTTTTATTCAAGATGTGCTGCTTGGCTTTAGCAGGGCAAGCCCCTAGCCTCCCGGGGGCTAAATAAATGAATAAATACATAAATGACCGCCGGGTCAGCTCCTAAACTGCTCGGCAACCGTGACGTCTTTCATACTGAAGTGGGTTGAGCCGCACCAGGGGTTGCTAGGTGAGGGGCTGGACTCAGGTTTGGTGTGGGTTGTGGCTGCGGTTTGTGACGTCACAAACCGCAGGAAGTGAGAAACGAAGCGTTTCTATCACAGACAAATAAATCTACTTAGAGTAAATAAACCACTGGGTGCATTTCTTTGGCCTTAGGACTGTTTTTTTATGAAGTACATACCCAAAGTTGAGTAAAAAAACATTAAAAAGTAGGGGTGCACCGATTTCAATTTTCTGGCCGATCACCGATTTTTAGAAAGTCTGACCTGCCGATTCCGATTTTGGCCGATACCGATTTTCAGGTGTTAAAAGGTCAAAATGCACCCTAAATTTTCAGGATTTTCCAACCTTTGCTGAGGCAGATGCGATCGATGGATAAAATCGGCTTCTCATTTAAAGATCGGCCGATCACCGATCTCCCCAATTTAAGGAAATCGGGGCCGATCGATCGGCTGGCCGATTTATCGGTGCATCCCTATTAAAAAGTGAATTTTGCATGTTTGGTCCCCTTTAATGATAAGCTAGTCTAAAGAGATGTGTTTTCAGGGCTGTCTTGAACAGAGAAAGGGAGGTGGTGTTTCGAAGGTCTGGCGGTAGAGCGTTCCAGAGGTGAGGGGCAGAGCAGGTGAAGGCCCTGCTCCCCATGGTGGAGAGGCGGGCAGAGGGTACATGGAGATGTAGTGAAGAGGAGGATCTGAGAGAGCGTGATGGGATGGAGATTTGTAGGAGGTCAGATAGATAAGGAGGGGCAAGGTTGTGGATAGCTTTGAACGTGAGAAGTAGAATTTTGAAGATGATGCATGATTTAACCGGGAGCCAGTGGAGCTGCTGCAGGACAGGAGTGATGTGGTTATAGGAGGAGGTTTGAGTGATGACACGGGCAGCTGAGTTCTGGACCATCTGTAACTTGTGGAGAGATTTGTTGGGGAGGCCGTAGAGAAGGGAGCGATACGGGAAGTCACAAGACTGTGCACCAGGATGGCTGTGGAGCGGGGTGTGAGAGAAGGACGGAGACGGTTAATATTACGGAGGTGGAAATAGGCAGACCGAGTAATATTGTTGATGTGTGAAGTGAAGGAGAGAGTGGTGTCGAGGATGACACCGAGACTCTTGACCTGAGGGGAGGGGGATAGCAGAGAGTTGTTAAGGGGGACGAGAAGATGTTCTGATTTTGAAATAGAGTTTTTGGTACCAACAAGAATGATTTCTGTTTTGTTGCTGTTTAGTTGAAGGAAATTGTTAGAAAACCAGTGATTTAGCTCATTGAGACAGTCGGTGAGGATGGAGGGTGGGTGGAGTTAGGTTTTGATGACAAGTAGAGCTGTGTGTCATCAGCATAACAGTGGAAATGGACGCCGTATTTGCGGAAGATGTGACCTAGAGGAAGGAGGTAAATGATGAAGAGGAGGGGTCCGAGGACAGAGCCTTGGGGGACACCCGTGGAGACAGGGGAAGACTGGGAACGGAAGGATTTAATCTGAATGAATTGAGTGCGGTCAGAGAGATAGGAGTTGAACCAGTCTAACGGGGTACCTGAGATGCCAATGGAGGTTAGTCTGTTGAGGAGGATAGAATGACAGATGGTGTCGAAGGCAGAACTTAGATCAAGAAGAATGAGGATGGACAGAAGACCAGAGTCAGCAGCAAGAAGAAGGTTGTTAGTAATTTTTACTAGGGCTGTTTCGGTGCTATGGTGGAGGCGAAATCCAGATTTAAACTCTTCATAAATGTTGTTGTTGGACGGGTGAGAGTGAAGTTGACTAGCAACAGTTTTTTCAAGAATCTTGGAGATGAAGGGCAGATTGGAGATCGGATGAAGATTATTGAAGTTGGTGAAGTCAAGACCTGGTTTCTTGATGATGGGGGTGATGGCAGCAGATTTGAAGGCTGTGGGAACAATGCCAGAGGTTAGGGAGGAGTGGATGATATTAGTGATGATAGGGAGCAGAGACGGGAGACAGGATTTAACAAGAACTGTGGGAAATGGGTCAAGTTGACAGGATGAGGACTTGGACTTGCTGATAATGTCAGCAATGTCATCAGCAGAGGGGAGGGAGAAGACAGAGAAAGGGAGGGAGGGAGGGGGGAGTTCAACAAGGATGCTGGGGGCAGTATTTGGTCCAAGGTGTTTATGAATTGAAATAATCTTTTCATTGAAATATGACATCAGGGAGTGGCAAAATTCTGTGGAAACCATGTGAGAGGGTAGAGAGTTAGGATAAGAAATAAGATATAATAGGAACCATAAAGTCCATTTGCCACAAGAAAAAGTCAATTTAAAGTTAAAGTGAATATAGTCCAGGCTTTTCAGTAGCTGAGGGAATAGAGGACTCAAAAAAGCTCTCGTCCTGGACACCAGTAATACATGAGCCTGAAGGTTCTGGTTGGCTGACATGTCTCCAGTCTTCCTCTGTCACTGGTTTTTTCTGTTGCATCATGGACCAGTTTGGTCCGAGCCTCGGCTGTCAGACAGATGGACTCACAAAGACTTGAGTCTAAAGAAGACTGCATAGTCCACTCAGATAATACGAGGTGGCTGGTTTTCTCAACATGGAGCTGTGCATTATGGGTAAACAATTGTACTCTGAGCTCTTCTGGCCGAAGGACATTGTTCCAGAAGTCTTGTGGGTTTTTCAGATGAACCTTTACAAGCTGTGCTGCAGTGTTGTTTCTACAGAGAACACACATTGATGGGGTGAAATTAGACTTTTTATTAATCCGACTTGCTTCTTGTGAATTCTTCAGTGTTTGTCATGCTTTTCGTTCATAGGTTGTTTTAACATCTTGAGATCATTTTTATTTTAAATCCTGGCCAGGAACAGACATTGTTCATGTGTTAAAAAAGTTTTTGCCTCAGAACTGAGAAAAGTTCATGACTGGGTTTATTGCTGGCTGTTTAGATGAAATACTCTTCTTTCAGATTTATAATAACATACTTGTTGTGACATGATACAATTCTTTAATTGGACATTCAAATGATATTGCAGAACAGAAATATCTGTTTTATACTTGGCAGCTTTCACTGAAAGTCTCGTTTTATCAGGAATCTTGTTTCCATCCAGATGTACAGACCCTTTCAAAAAATTAGAATATCATGGAAAAGTTGTTTAACTTCCATAATTCCATTCAAAAAGTTAATCTTTAAAGCTTCAGTATGTAGCTTTTTTTATAAACATATTTCTTCACTCTGTCACTACCTCCTGACAGACTGATGTTAGCCAGGTAATCTCTGAAAAAAAATAAAAAAAATATTGTCCCCTTGCTTCTCCAGGTGGTAAATAAGCATTTCTAAAAAGAAAAGGTGACACGCCATTTTCCAGCCAATAAAAACAGAGTTTGTAACCAGCCAATAAAAACAGAGCTTGAATTTGAATCAGCCAATAAAAACAGAGCTTGAATTTGAATTTCCACAGACCATGGGAGAGCAGAGCCATATATGGCTCTGAGGGGGAGGGATCAGAATGCTTTGCCTGTTGAAATTTTTTCTAAGTGCTGCAGTTCTACAGAAACTGCAGACTGAACCTTTAATATAGAGTCAGAGCCCACAATATGAACAATTTCCAGTATTTGTTTATTTTTACATAATTTGGGCTGAAATCCATAAAAACAGGAATTCAAAAAATTAGAATACTGTACTGTGAAGACATCAGCCCACACTACTTGTCAGTTATTGCAGAAAAAAAAGAAAGAAATTAGGATCACAACAAAATCAAAATATGATACTTTCAAAATACAGTAATATGTCAATACTTGTTTGAGAATCTCCTTGCCTTCGCCGAGCATTCTGTGATGTCGGCGCCGCTCCAGCTGGAGCAGAAACCTCCGGTTCTGAAAGTCCACACGCAGACTCGAAAGCTGAGAATTCTCAAATCTCCACTTTGGTCGGAGTTTTTTTAATTATTAGTTACATCAACCGGAGTTCACGTGTGGATGAAAGGCCAAACCGCATGATAAACTATTCGGTTTTACTGATATCCGTCGATGTGACGTGGCATTGAGACAATCAGCCTGTGACATTAACTGGGAGTTATGGAAGCCCAGATTTCCTTGATGCTGTCAGTTAGCTCTTCTTTGTTGTTGGGTCTGGTGCCCCTCATGTTCCTCTTGAGAATACCCCATAGATTCTTGATGGGGTTTAGGTCCGGTGAGTTGGCTGGCCAGTCAAGCACTGTGGCATGGGCATCAAACCAGGTTTTGGTGTTTCTGGAGACATGGGCAGGGGCCAGGTCCTGCTGCCAGATGAAATCTGCATCTCCATACAGATCCTCAGCAGAAGGAATCATGAAGTCCTCTAAAATATTCTGGTAAACTGTTGCGGTGACTTTGGATTTAAGAAAGCAGAGTTTACCAACACCTGCACCGGAATTGCACCTCAAATCATGACTGACTGTGGATATTTCACACTGGACCTCAAGCACTTTGGGTTCTGTTCCTCACTCTTCTTCCTCCAAACCCTTGGACCACTGGCCAATGGTCCAGCCCTTCTTCTCCTTGGCCCAGTTGAGATGCTTCCTACGTTGGCTCAGGTTCAGAAGTGGCTTGACCCGAGGAACCTGACAGTTGTAGTTCATCTCCTGGATGTGTCTGAATGTGGTTTTTTTTTTAGCTGTGACTCCCGCCTCATTCCACTCTTCCTGGATCTCTGCCAGATTCTGGAATCTTCTCTGTTTGATAATCCACTGAAGCCCACGGTCATCTCTTTTGCTGGTGCATCTTCTCCTGCCACATTTTGTTCTTCCACTAGACTTTCCATTGATATGCTTGGACACAGCACTCAGTGAACAGTCAGCCTCTTTTGTGGCTTACTCATCCTATGGAGGGATCAATGATGATCCAGGATAAAGTGGCCTCAGTCAGACAGGTCACTGGTCCGGTTGACCCTGACTACTCTGTTGTCTCTGTAGCTCCGGTTGTGTTTGAACAGTTTCAACCAGTGTCTCTTGCCACTCTCACTGATGTTGTTCAACATTTAAAGATCACTAATTGCCCTCTGGACTTTCTTCCATCCAGGTTTTTAAAAGAGGTTTTTAATTCTGTGGGTTTTTGTGTTTTAACACTTTTAAACTCCTGCCTTCATTTAGGGATTGTCCCTGCTGCATTTAAACATGCTGTAGTTAGGCCCCTTCTTAAAAAACCTCACCTGGACCCATCAATTTTATCTAATTTTAGACCTATTTCTCATCTGCCTTTTTTATCTAAAGTTTTAGAAAAAATTGTTTTTATGCAGTTACAACCTGTTTTAGAAAATCATGGTATTTTTGAAACATTTCAGTCTGGTTTTAGATCCCGTCATTCTACCGAATCAGCCTTGTTAAAAGTCCATAATGACATTTCCATGTCCATGGATGCCAAGTGTCCTGTTGGACTGGTGTTGCTGGGCCTCACAGCTACATTTGACACAGTAGACCACACTGTCCTTCTATCTCGCCTTCAACGTTATGTTGGAATTTCTGGTACAGCACTCAAGTGGTTCACTGCCTACTTGACCAACAGAACATTCTCTGTCATGCTGGACACTCTTTCTTCCTCCACTGCCGTTCTCTCTTGTGGTGTGCCGCAGGGTTCTATTCTCGGTCCTCTCCTCTTTTCACTGTACATGCTGCCCCTTGGATCAGTAATAGCCAGACATAATTTTTCTTTTCACTGCTATGCCGATGATGTACAAATTTATCTACCAATGAAACCCAAAAACAGCAATCTTCTCACCCCATACGCTGATTGTATTGCCGACATTAAACAGTGGCTTCACCGTAATTTTTTGTTTTTAAACGAAGGAAAGACAGAATGCATCTTCTTCGGTGATGATGCTCCCTGTAACTTTGGTGCTCTAACTTCCAAATGCAGACCAAAAATTAAAAACTTGGGGGTGACATTTGACAAGGACTTAAAATTTGATAAACAAATAGCGTCTGTAGTCAAGGCCTGTTTTTATCAACTACGTCTTTTATACAAAGTTAAACCTTTTTTAAATCGTTTTGATTTAGAAAAGGCCATTCATGCTTTTATCACCTCAAGGCTTGACTACTGCAATTCCCTATATGCGGGAATCTCCCAATCCTCCATTAAACGCCTTCAATTGGTCCAAAATGCTGCAGCTAGACTTTTAACCAACACCTCCAGACGTGAACACATTACCCCTGTTTTATTTTCTCTCCATTGGCTTCCAATTGATTTTAGAATTAAATTTAAAATTTTATTACCGGTATTCACTTTTAAAGCTCTCAATGGTCTTGCCCCACTGTATTTGACTGATCTTGTAACTGTCCGTGAAGGAGAACACTGAGATCATCAAATACACTTCTCCTGTCTGTTCCAAAGACCAACTACAAACGTTGGGGTGACCGGGCCTTTTCTGTCGTTGCACCCAGTCTCTGGAATAAGCTACCTCAGGACTTGCGCTCCATCACTCATATGGAGTCTTTTAAATCTAATCTAAAAACCTTCTTATTCAGGCAGGCTTTTAATGCCTAGTGGTTCTTTGACATTCTTGTTAGGTCTAAATTGTTTTTAATTTTTAACTGGCTGTTTTTTATTGTTGTTGTTTTTTATTGTTTGTTTTTATTTCTGTATTGTGCAGCACTTTGTGCACCTTCTGGCTGCTGAAAGGGGCTCTATAAATAAAGATTGATTGATTGATTGATTGATTGATTGATGGTCTTCTGTCCAGTTGTTATGTCTGCAGTCTTCTCCATATTGTACCAAATGAAGCAATTTGATGACACCTGGGGAAACCTGTGCAGGTGTTTTGAGTTTAGTAGATGATTAGTGAGTCACACTCAGTTTGAAACACTCATGCCCTGCAACATTTGGCCTGATTTCTCCACAGTTTTCTAATTTTTTAAAATCCTGTTTTCATGGGTTTCATCATGAGATTGAAGCCCAAATTATGTAAAAATACACAAATAAATACTTGAAATCGCTTAAATTGTGGGCCCTGGGGGTGTGGTCGTGAGATGGAGTGAGTCGCACTTGCCAGTGCTCCGGGTAAAACTTATTTTTTAGTACCATCAAGCCCTCTACATCTACCTTTTTTTGCCTATTATCACGCACACAACTTCCTTCAAACATCTCTTTTAAAGATTTTAAA
>JBBPBX010058220.1:0-10016 GCA_038048925.1 Garcialebias charrua
CAGGTAAAAAATTGAGAAGACATTTAGGGGGAAACGGAAGAGTTAATTCGTCACTAAACGAGAAAAACTGAATAAAATAAATACGATAACCGTCAGGAGAAATTATCGGATCAAGCCGGCTGGTGAAGTTCGTTCAAACACTTACGCCAAACTTAATTTCTGAGGTTTAAAACACAGCAAACCTGCTTCAAAACGTTCAATAAAGTCCTGATGACGCCACTCAACTGTGTGTGTGTGTGTTTTAGCTAATCTGGTGTGAAAATGTTGATGTCAAATTCTTTACAAAACAATACGGACTATTTAACTGAAGAATTATTCATAGGCAATTCTGACCCATTTTTAAAGCGAAAAAACAAATAAATGTATTAGAGAATTAATAATTAGAGACTGTATCAGTCTTTTCAGTTTTTGTTGTAAATTTAATACTATTAGCCAAATTTTACATCCACAGCTGTAAATTCTCCATGCCAAAACCTAGATTTATAGTGGTTTTTTTACTTATATCTCTTCTTACTTATCTACTTTAAAGTTTTGTACCAATGCAAAAGCCCTTAAAACTAAAAACACTAACGAATTTCTGTTGTAAGCTGCCCAAAACATACTTTCTTGTGATTATTTGCCTCTTTTTCTATTTTTTGTTATGCATGCCTTAAGTCTCGAGCCATGTTTGTCATTGTAGGATTTTGTTGTACCTGTTTTGTATAAATAAATAAATAAATAAAGTGTTTTTAGCTAATTCAAGTGTAAATTATTGTTGAGGTGTCCTAATTCAGTCCTTACTAAAAAACTGCACTTTTAAAAAGTCTTATCTTCAGTTTGAATTGTTCAAGTTCATGGCTTGAACTGTTCTGCAATGTTAAAATTTTGTTTGCATACGCAAACATGCTAAAGATAAAACTTTCCCAGGATGTTTTTATTATTAGCTTCTCAGGAGCACAAATATGAACTTACACTGCCGGACATTGTGGGTCGACTCCTTCACTTTTTACTCTTGCAACCTGTTGGACAAATTAACAAAGTTATTGTTTCATCGAGTCACACTTTAAAAAGCTTTTTGTGAAGCTTCAACCTTCAAAGCGCTAACTAAGCTAACTGCTAGCTGATGATGCAACAGCAGGTTTTATCAAAACCTTATCACTTTTGCCCAAATATTTATACAAAGTTAGCTCAAAATAAACACCCTCCGTGTATAAACGCGAGATGTTTATCCCGAGACTTTAAAAAGCTAACTTGGAAAAGTGCTAGCTCTTTTAGCCGATGCTAACCGTGTTAGCCGATGCTAACGGCTTGGACAGATTTGTTCAGAAACTGCTCGTGTTCTTATTAAACAGAATTAAAAATTACTCACGAGTCTGTTCCCACGCTCAGAAAAACATCAAATGTCGTAATCCACAACTTATTGTCTGAACATTCTGGCAGAACAAACACAAAACTCAGACTGACAACAAGAGAACAGGCTGTCCCTGACTACTCACTAGTCTTGCACGTACGCTACAACGGCAAGCGCTGAGGGACACATCCCTTTCGGCGTGAAATCAGTGCGCATGCGTTAAATCCGGCCATACGTAACAGCTACTTCCGGTAAAAAAAAAATGTAAACAAGAATAACAAGTGACAAAAACTCACAACAACATGTCAAATACAAACATTATCAATACAAGAATTACAACTCCTAATGTCTACAATTCACTGATTGCAAAGGCTCAAGAAAAGACTCAACAATTCTTGAAAATAACGGAAATAATGAAAAAAAAGAAAGGAATTAAAGATGAAAATAAAAGAAAGACATATAAAAAAAGACAAGTTAGGGGGCTAGAAACTAAAATACTTCCATTAACTCATATAATTTTACTGCATTTAAATTCTGCATCTTTTTTAGACAACTTTAGAAAAAAAGAAATATCATTTTTGAGAGCATTGATAGAGAGGGAGCATTTTGCTTATCAACATTTATGAATACAGTATTTTGTTACAATAATCAGAACATTGACAAAAAATTCTAAGTTTTTATCTTTAATGAATAAGCCAAATTGAATATTTTCCTAAGGAAACAAAATCCAAGTTCATTCCTTTAACAGACAGAAAGTTACGAAGTTGTTCCCATAAGTTCAATACTTCTTTTCATTCATAAAACAAATGTTTAATTGTTTCCAATTGAGTTGTACAAAAACCACAGTTTTCTACATTAAAATTAAATCTCTCTCTTAATAATTCATTTGAAGGAAAAATGTTATTTATAATTTTTAAAGTTCTTTAAGTTTGGGATGAATTGGAAATCTCAAATAATTTGTTCTTATTTTGACTCTTATAGATTTGTTAAAAGTTTGTAAGAGAGCCATGCTTTTTGTTCTTCCTGGGTACATGTTATTTATCAAATACTGGTTTAAAAACCTGTTGTTGCATTTATTTTCCCTAATGTCCACATACTCAATTTGAAGCTTATGGAGTCTTGGAATAGAGAGATGAGATCAATTGTTTTTAATTGACTGAAAATTGACTAAAATTGATCAAACGTAGTGAACGAAAACATGAAAGGTTAAACTTAACAATTTATTTAGTCGGATAAGGCGACTATAATGTACTGTAGTTATAAAAACGAGCATACATAAACTAAAAATTAAAAAAATTATTAGATATCATAGAAGTAGGTGTAAACACAAAGCATTGCTAAATACTCCTGTGCCTTCTGTCATTCATTCATTCAACCTTTATTTAGTCAGGTAAATCTTTTGAACCTCATGGGCTCATTTACGAAAGCGACCTGCTAAAACTAAAGAACAATGAACAGCAATGGTAGAATTTCCTTAAACAATAAACAATAAACAAACAAACAAACAATAAACAATAGAAAACAAAAGAGAGAAAAAAAATATATATTTTCTGCTATTCAGACAGCAGAACACTTTTTTTAATTGTATTTTTATTGCAATTTCATTAATGTTTTTGGGAAGGATTTTCAAAATTTGATCTTATCTAACCTTTAAATTTAGCTATAATAAAATTGTGTCTGTTAATTAGGGGATGAATACTTAAATTATGGTAATAATTTGATTCTTCTGGCTAAATTTTTTTATTCACAAATGCCGTTTCTTGAAAATAACCCCCATTTTCAACATTTTTAAGTGAAATAATTTTTATTTAAGGACGCGTTTAAACACTGCACCTTCCAAAAGCTCAAGCTTATTTTAAGACCTCTTGCATTTGTAACATTTTCTGTTTTGTTTTTCCTCAAACATTTCATGTTCTTTTTTTTTTTTTTCATTTTTTTTTTTCATCATAATTGCCGGTTCTTTTTTTCCTTGAATTTCCAATAAACATTAACAAAAAATAAAAAATACTGACTTGGGGCATGTAGGGTGCATTAAAAGTTGCATCTCTTGATATCTGGCTAAATATTCACTGCAGATGTTCGTGTTCTGGACTTTTGTTCTGTTAGAAAAAAGTTGACTTTGATCCATTTTTTTATTACTTTAAAGTCTCATGCTACTTTTAGTTGGCTTCATTGAAATATATGACACATCATTTACTGTATACAGTACATGGAAAATTATTTGTTTTCTTAAATTTTAATATAGATCTCATCTGGCATCACTTATAAAAAGCTTTTTCAAACTTGTCCACAAGATGGCGACAAAGTCCCATTGATCAGAACATGGTGTTCAGTTAGTTCACTTTTAATGTTTGTAGTCTGTTAATGGTGTTTGTCATGTTTTTCTCCAATCCATGCCACTCTTTTAGCTCTGAAGCGTATAAAACGAATAACTAGGGACGATGCAAAGTTTGTGTTTAAAACAAAATGAATTTCTCAATTATACAATTATTCATTTGTGCAGAGGAATTATAAACAATTTCAACACAGATGAGTTGAAGTAGTCTGAACTACCTTGTAAATGTCCTGTTTGTTAAACGTTAACTTGACAAAGGTAAAAAAAGACTTGTGTTTGGCTCTTCAAGTTAAGAAATAATTGAAACGGTCCTGACAAGACGAGTCTCAGCTGTCAAACGTGGTGAAGGACAAGGCCAGCTAGTTATTTGCTGGCGTAGCCACTTCCCTTTAGCTGATTGACACTTTCCCTGAGCTGACAGGATGTGCAGTTGGTGTTTTTCCCTGGGACCATCATGCCTCACTCACCAAAGACAGTTCAGCGCGTGTCAGAGTCGGTGTGTGTGTTGCAACAGAGCATGTGCAACTGTGCACACGCTCTTCCCAGAGGTTCATTTGTTAGAGCATCCACCCAAGATGGAGGCCTCGTGGGACGCTCACTCACACACACACAGAGACAAATGTGTGCCAGCATCCTTAAGGAACTCGAAAATGAGTTCTTCACCCCAGGCTCTCCACAGTGTTCTAATTTGGAGGTGAAGACCATTAACTGAAAGGCTGACTCGAGTCCGGTGAGGTTTGATTAACTGTCCGTTGACGGCATGAGATGATATTTGACTCGACGCTTGTTAAGGCCCCGTCTTCCCCTGCTCTGTGTATGAGATTTAAACTGATTTTTTTCCTTTCGTTGATCATGAAAAAACAGTGGTTCCAACAAAACGTTGCAATACGCATTCCAAGCCACTAGGTGGCGATATAATTCACACAACCAACAAATAAAGAGAACAAAAAAGAAAGAAAAAAATGTTCGTAGCGTGATTAAATAAGTCTCCAATTTTTTTTTCTTTTTGCAAAAACAGCAGCAATTTTGTTTTGGTCCCTAGGTCAGTGGTTCTCAATCTGGGGTCCCCGAAACCCCAAGGGTTCACGAGCCGGTGCTTGGGGGTCCAAAATAATATACAGGTAGTCCTCGACTTACGACGGCCTCGAGTTACGACGTTTCGTGGTTACGACGCATCTCCCATTAAAAAAAAAAAAATATATATATATATATATATATACAGGTAGTCCCCGACTTACGAACGAGTTCCGTTCCTACGCACATTCGTAACACAAAATTTACATAAGTCGGAACGTATTACACACGTTCATAAAACTGGGTTTTCGCCGTAAGTCTGAAAATGTATGCGAACGCTGCGCCGCACACCCATTAATCGACACATACTGGTCCATGAACATGCTGGTGAAGATTCTCAGTCGTCCAGGACATGATAAGTCAAAAAGGCGTTCAATACAAGATCAACTGGACTTTATTTGTAACAGAAAACGTTTCGACTCCTATCCAGGAGGCTTTTTCTTTTCATGGAATTGAAAAAGCCTCCTGGATAGGAGTCGAAACGTTTTCTGTTACAAATAAAGTCCAGTTGATCTTGTATTGAACGCCTTTTTGGTCCATGAACATGCACAGAACTTTATTTACAAACAGTTAGCTAACACATAACACCACGCATTCATCTATAAACACATACCATACGATTCAGGTACCGTATTTCTCTGCCGTAAATCCGCATCTACGCCGTAACTCGATGCAATGCTTTTCAACGGAACTCGTTCGTAAAGTCAGAACGTCGTAAGTCGAGGCCGTCGTAAGTCGGGGACCACCTGTATATCTATATTATTTTGAATTTTTTATTTTGAAAAGCCGAGTTACGCAATTTCCGGTTTGACATTCTAAACGTAGCGGTGGAGAAATACTGCCCTGTATGCTCTAAAAAAAAGCTAAATCTGGTCCTCTGGACATTCAAAAAGCAAAACAAAACTTGTTGGACCAAGCTGGACAGGCAGCAGCTGTGGAAAAGTAGCTGTTTTATGAAAGGTGGTTTTACGACGTAAACGAATGGAGAATACAGAGGAGGGATGAAAGAAATGGCTTCACCAGCATTCCAGTAGGTTATTAACTCTTTTTTCACTTCATTATGGCTCCTAAATGTATTTGTTTTGATAATTATGTAGGGTACTGTGTTAGGATAGGCTACGTGCTTGGTAAAATACAGTACTGTACTGTGTAAGTATAAGGTGAAGTATTTACGTATGTTCCGACTTCCGTCGAAATTCGGGTTACGATGCAGCGAAGGAACGGAACTCCGTCGTAAGTCGGGGACTACCTGTACATATTTTTTATTTTTTTACAAGCACGGAGTTGTTTAACAACCTGTTAAAATACACCAAAAGGCAAGAAATCACATCTACTTTATTCAAAAATTTCAGAGGGAGGACCCCACCCAGACCCCTCCCCCCACACACTGCCCCGCCCACTATTTGCGTTCCAGCCTCAATCGTTTTTACAAATGAAGTCGTGTTACTTGGTCTGACTGATTCTGTTCAGTTTTATGTAAAGAGTTTTCTGCAATAATTTGAACAAGTGGTGATACATTTATTATGTTCATTATGTGAATAAAGTTTTAAAGTGGTTTTTTGATGCTGTTCATTTTCTCAAAACTGTAATTTTTGGAAGTTGAATTTAAAAAAGTGTTCCTAGTAAGTAAGTAAAGTATAATAAAGTCCAGTTGTTTTTGTCTTGAACTTTTTATAATTTGTTATTATAGCCACGTTTACCTATTACATTATACAACGGCATGCCTTACTCCTATTACTACTACTCTGCTGCCATCAAGTGGCTGAAAATGGTACTGCTTAAATGTTTCTTCAGTCAGAATGAATGAAAACGGTCATATCTCAACCAAAAATTTGTTTAAATATGGGGGGGAATCCATAAATATGTCGCTTCGGCCTATAAGTCGCAGGGCATGAAAATTAAGGAAAAAAACTGCGATTTATAGGCCGGAAAATATGGTAAGCAGTTGATTGTTTACAACTTTTCAACAGAACCTGCTTCTTAAATGGAATACTTTGCAAGACCAATTTGGACAAACTTCTTTGCCAGGAAACGTCGTCAGTTTCCCCCTTGGAGCTCGACAGAATCGGCGTCGAGCAGAATTTGGCAGCAACGGCGGTCCCAGAGCGGCTTACGAACGACAGACTTTCACTCTGGGTGCTTGCACCTGATGCTCGTTTGTTGACGTCTTTTCCAAAACGCTTCGAGCGCTGTCAGTGCTGCTTGAGCCGTGCAATTAGGTCTTCCCCCAGTTGCGAGCCTTGGGGCTGCAGTCACTAATGAGGCAGCGGTTGATGCGTGAGCGTGTGTGCTGTCACGCCCAGCACAAAAATCTGCAGCAAGGGCCTCGGGAATGCGTCCGCGGCACCAACTGATGCTCTGCTTGTGATTCAGCTATGTGTTCTCTGTTCAGAGACACTAATCTCACAGCTGAAAAGCAGCTCCTTTAAGTAGTACAAGGGTACACTTAGATCACGAGAAGCAGCAATCGAGGAAGATAATTGCACAGTAAGCGGACAAGAACACTCACAAGTCGTTCCTGAACATTTTGTGGATGTTCACGTACTGTATACGACAAGTGCGTGCCCACGTATGTTCATTACATTGAATGTGCTCTAAATGAACTCAGTTTAAAAGAAAGTACCGGCATTCCCAACTCCTTTTTTAATCTTGAGGAATAGCACCTATAAATTAAAGTACAATTACAAACCTTTTGTTTTTATAATTTAGCAGGTGACAGGTCTCAGAAGACGACCGTCTACACAGAGAAAGTTGGGTTTTATTGTACTCTGTTGTGTACTTCGTCCGGTTACTTTATTGAAAATAAACGTTTATTTTGCTGATTTTGTTCTAAACCTCCTTGGCACGAGAGTACTTTCATTACTAGACAGTTTTTGGAGAAATGTTGATGGGGACTGCCACATTGCGGCCATTTAAAAAAAAGATTTTTTGACAGTACTATGTGTTGGGCATTGCTCTCAGCTACTACCAGTGGCGGCTGGCCAACAGAGGGCGCTAGGATGCCACCCCACCACTCACATCACTCACCATGTTACCTTGAAGACAAGAAACACTGGATGGAGGCATGCACTAGGAAGACACAAACCCTGTAGAAGACAGAAACTAAGGATAAGGGGCACACAGGACATAAACACAACTCAAGATGGGACTAGAGACCAAGACACAAACCACAATCCCTACATGGACTCCACAGGGAGTTATCCTACTCCAACTCACTCTGTCCTCTGCGTCCTCTGTCCTCATTCCAACTATCTCCATGTCCTCTCTAACTGTATCCATATACAGTATATTCTCTTTGCCTTGGCAGCTGCATTTCTAACATCCTTCTACCAATACTGTCCCTACTCTGGAAATATCATACTGTCCCTCCTCTGGACACGTCCAAACCATCTCAGTCTGGTCTCTCTAACTTTATCTCCCAGTTGTTCAACATGTGCTGTACCTCTGATGGTCTCATTCATTCCTGATCTTATCCATCCTTGTCACTCCTTAGAAGAACCTCAGCATCTTCATTTCTGACACTTCCAGTTCTGTCTGTCTTTTCGTCAATGCCGCTGTCTCCAGACCATTCATTCAACCTTTGTTTATACAGGTTAGTCATACTGAGTCGCGAGGACCCAGTTACAAGAGAGACCGGTTAGTAATTCTTAGATCATAACTAAAGGAAATGGTGGCAAAAAGGAGAAGCATCCACAATCTCAGACTCCAACAAATTCACCTTATCAACAAGACAATAGTTGCTCCAACCACAGCAAACCCAGTAACAGCGATTATGCATTCCTGACTGTTGACTTGGGATTTGACTCCCAAAAGAACTCCACAAAGACAGTCGAGGAGTTGTTTTTAAGGAGCCATACAACATACAACCATACAACATACAACATACAACCATACAACATACAACATACAGTAGCTGGTCTCACCACTGTCTTGTAAACTTGTCCTTTGACCTTTTTGTCACAAATCACTCCTGAAACTTTTCTCCATCCACTCCATCCTGCCTGGACTTTCTTTTTAACTTCTTTACCACATTCCCATTTTCCTGGACAGTGGACCCCAAGTACTTGAAGTCCTGCACCTTTGTGACCTCTGCTCCTTGTAGCCTCACTGTTCCACTGGCCTCCCTCTCATTCACACACATGTACTCTGTCTTACTACGGCTGACTTTCATTCCTCTTCTTTCAAGTGAATACCTCCACCTCTCCAAGTTCTCTTCCACCTGTTCCCTGTTCTCACCACATATCACAATGTCATCTGCAAACATCATAGTCCATGGGGATTCCTGCCTGACATCATCTGTAAAGGTTGGTTTATACTTCTGTCTTACGTCTTTTACCCCCCGTTGAGTGAAAAAAGGTTGCGCAACTTCTGGCTGCACTCCCGCTGTGATCCCCCGGTGACAGCCCGTCTTGTACGTGGCCCCCAAGCAGAACTGCAAGACGCCGCTTACAAGACGGGCTGTCACCGGGGGATCACAGCGGGAGTGCAGCCAGAAGTTGCGCAACCTTTTTTCACTCATCGGGGGTAAAAGACGTAAGACAAGAAGTATAAACCAGGCTTTAGTCGGTCCGTCACCAGAGCAAACAAGAAGGGGCTCAGAGCCGATCCTTGATGAACGTACAAGAAATGTCACCCTGAAGAGCAGAATTCAAGGTTTCCAACGATTAAACTATAGATAAATTATAAATAACACTCAACCAGATTTAATGACTTTGCATTGTTAACCATTGAAATGCAGCAAGTTCATATCTTAAAAATCAAAAATATACTTTTCTTTGACAACTTTAATTAAAATACCAGTCAAAACCAGCAGCACCATAATTTGTTTTTCCATTTAATAACGGGTCTTGGGTGTTTGGTGTCAAAGTCAGACAAAACCTTGAAGGTCAGTCAAGCCACTTTATTAAACAATAAAATAAAGAGTTTTAAAAGAACAGTGCCTGATTTTATTATTTTGTGTCCAACTCTTGATCTGTTTCATTTCACCCATGGCTTCAGTCTAACATTTAAAACCCGAGCCTCCGTCTCATCCACTGACATTTAACTTTTATTCCTAGAAAAAAATCGTTTTGTGTCAATAAAATGTCTGCTCTTGTACATTCCTCATGACATCTGTGGAAGTTTGTGTCTGGGTGAGTAAGCGTTCATCATTTGTCAGGGACAACGGGCGAGAAGGAGTGACATTTTCCGAAGGCACAGAAATCCTTGCCACTGTCTGCACGGATTACCACGTGCAGTTTGGACTCGGAAAATTTTTATAATAAATAAATAAATAAA
>JBBPBX010058221.1:0-22175 GCA_038048925.1 Garcialebias charrua
AGGCCGTCTTATCTCAACATGCCTGCAGAAGTTTTGTAAACCAGATGCTCTCACTCTCCCAAACCTTCTACTGAGGAATTCCACTGACTTTTCAGAGGAGCTGAATAAACATTCTGTCATAATTTCAGGACTCTGGGTTCACCTCTGGCCGTCCTCGGCAGCTCCTCTCCCCCAAGTTTTTTGTGAAAGTGTTACAAAACGTTTTTACTGGGTGGTGGTTGTGTGGTGGACAGAACAAAACCAAGATTCTCAGGTTGACAACTGAAGACGCTGCTGAGGCAGGAAGTCCTGAAAGTCCAGAACCACAAAGCTGTAAAGGCAGGAAGTGATGCAGGAAAACAAAGAAATAGAAGAAGAAGAAGAAAAGTTAGAAATCAACACTGAAGGAAAAAAGAACCAACAAACACATTTGGAAGAGCAATAATCCGTGGCTACATCTGGTAGTTGGAATAGGAAAACAAAATAAATGAAAAAAACATATAATAAAAACTCGAGAAGTTGCATTTCCTGCAAAAATACAGTATGAATGCTTCTTGCAGAAGAACTTGCAGAAAAACTGAAATTAGCTTAAAAAAATCTGAAATGTAGCTGAAATGAAAAAAAAAAGCCTAACTTAGCAGAAGAAAGTAGAAAGAACACATATTTGCTGGATTAGCTTTAAATAGAAATGAGCATGGAAATTAGCTTAAAAAAGGGGGAAATTAGCAAATAAATAGCTGAAAAGTGGCTGAAAAGGTAGAAAAAAAAACTTAAACTACCAGAAGGAAGTGGGAAAGAACTGAAATGAGCTAAAGGAATGGGGAATTATCTGAAAAGGCTAAAATTAGCATTAAAATAGCAGAATAGTAGCCAAAAGAGCAGGAAAAAGCTGAAACTTGTAAAAATAATCTGAAATGAGCCGAAAGAAGTTTAGAAGAAGCAAAAAATGTTGTTTAACAAGTATCTGAAAGTAGCTCAAAACAGATGAACGTAGCTTAACCAGAACAAAATGGAAAAGGAGCAGTAAAAGGTTGTAAACAGATCTAAAGATTGGAAGGATGTAAAATTAGCTCAATTATTTATTTATTTTAAGAAAAATATGGCAGAAAATGTTAAATATTTAAAAAAATCTAAAAATGCACCAATATCAAAGCCATAGAAGGATTGTCCTGAAAGAGCTGAACGTTTTGATGATTTGTTGAAATAGCTTAAACTGCGGGACAAGGAAAATGCTGAAAAATGGATCACAATACAGTAGTGCGATTGCTTCATAAACGCTCACACTAACGCAGGAGAAGTCTAAAGGACACCGCCTAAAACCAAAATAAAGTTAACAAGAGGCCGGCACATTATACGCCTAACAAATTATATTGCACAACAATCTATAGCAATGGCCCGGACAAGCAACGACCTGTGTAATATTTGACCTTGATCTGTGACCTTGAAGCTGGTGTGGTGAAAAGATTACGCTACACGTTGTCTAGTGATGATGAGCGGATCAGAAGGTGAGTGCAGGATGGACGAGCGGAGACGATCCCTTAAAATGAAGACGTCTAAAAATGAGATCGCAAGAACAAAAAATCGACAGGAAAATAAAACAAACCTCATAAATCAAATTTCTCAAAAATATAATTTAATGCACGATTTTCTATTATTTAAACCTTAAATAGATCAGTGTGGGCTTAAAAATGCAAAATAAATGAACTTTTCCCTGAAACAATTGGCGTCATTTTTATTGTCATCGACCGTGTATTAATTGAACTTGTCTGGAAAACGTCACGTTTTAAACAAACTTCTCACATGAGTTGTTCAGAGTTTGTGTTTTGAATGACTCTCAGCCACCACCACACCAAAGTTTAGATCAAAATCTGTAAATTTGACCATTTGGTTTTTAGGGAATCTGTTTGTGTGTGTGTGTGTGTGTGTTTTTGTGTGTGTGTGTGTTTCTTATTTATTTTTATGTTTTTATGTTTGTTCTGTTCCTCAATCAGCTCCCACCCTTCAATACTTTTTTTTTTTCATTTATAGATGGCCTCCCTTCTCACCTTACAGCCATCCTCTCACACCGATATGAATTTTTTTTTCATCATTTCATCATTCAATACTTTTCTGCCACGCCCACCTTCACCTGTTCTCCATCGCACCTGTTGCAGCTGCAGCCGCTTCCTTCATCAGCACCAGTCCATAGTTCAGTTCTCATCTGTTCCTCCGGTGGAACGTCGTTTGGTTTTCTCTTCCTTACAGCAACCTTCAGTTTTTTGTAAATTGTGTTGCACTGTCTGACTTTTTTATATTTTATTTATTTAAATGAAGTCTAGATTTATTTCTGAAATACTTGGGTAAGTCTACATTTCTGGGTCATAACCTACAAACCGTGATTTGTTCTGGGACGAACCATGAAGCCCCGACTCTCTCGCAAATGAAAACTTGTGGAAAAACGACCAAAATGTGACTGAAATTTAAATATTTTAATTTGCTTTTACACTTTTGGACGTCACAACTAGAAGAGCATCTGTCAGGTCCGTCGGCGTCAGACCAACAAACGAGACGGAGCTGAAGGACAACCAGGAAAATGGCTTCATTGTTTTATGCATTTCTGTTTTGTAGAAGACTTGGACAACGACGGTAAGTAGCTCTTTGAATAGAAACAATTTATTCTATTTTATTGAAGTGCAAGGACAAAACACTTGACATCATCACTGATTTTCCACATTTACTTTTAAATCTTAAAACATTTTCTTCCAGTAAACAATGATTTGCTCATCCACTATCATAACATGTTGTACCTTTGTATGTTGACAAGACAAACTATCCATGTTAGCGTGGACACGGGGCTTTATTTGGCCACTTCAGGTTAAACGGGGAGGTCTACAATTCCCCCCCACACACACACACACACACACATCAGCTCGTCTGTGAGACGTGACCCCCAAATCAGTGAGCTCCACACATCAGACCTGCCGTTTCGGAGTCGTCACAGTTTGGTTCTTACTCAAAGTTCAATTTATTTCAATTTATTTAGGCACCGACTCACAACAAAATCATCTCCGGGCAACTTAGAGCAAAAATAAATACAGGTAGTCCCCGACTTACGACGTAGTTCCGTTCCTACGTTCCGTCGTAACTCGATTTTCGATGTAACTCGAAACATACGTCCAAACTGCACCTTATATGTACAGTACTGTATTTTACCAAACACTTAGCCTATCCTAACACAGTACCCTACATAATTATCAAAAAACACATATTTCAGAGCCATAATGAAGGGAAAAATAGTTAATTTCCTGCTCTGGAATGTTGGTGAAGCCATTTCCTCCACTTCTCCCTCCCTCCTCCAGATTCTCCATTCGTTTACGTTGTAAAACCGCCGTCCATAAAACAGCTACTTTTCCACAGCTGCTGCCTGTCCAGCTTGCTCCAACAAGTTTTGTTTTTTGAATGTCCAGAGGACCAGACTTAGCTTTTTTAGAGAGTACAGACAGCTGTAGCCTCCACAGCTAGCAAAACGGGAAACCGGAAGTAGCCAGAAACTGGCCGGAAACTGCAAAAATCTGCTTCAAAATATATATATATATTATTTATTTATTTAATTTTTTAATGGAGATTCGTGTCGTAAACCCGAAATGTCGTAAGTCGAGGACTACCTGTAATTTCAAATCCAACGACAGTCAATTTAATGAAATTATAACAATGTTCAGGCTGTTATGAAGCACCAATTAGTTTTTACTTCAGAGCAGTTCTCCATTTTGAACAGCACATTGGTGACAGTGGAAAGGAATGACTTCCTTTTAAACCGTAAGGAACCACCAACAGAACCAGAACCAGGAGGGCATCCGTCTGCCTCGACTGGCTGGGTCTAAGAGGACGGGAAAGAGACACGGAGGCTGTTCAGACGTGTTGGTAAAAACAGATTAAAACAGTTTTAAGCAGTCTGATTAAGGCTAAGTTCAGTTCTGAACTGCTTCAATGTGCTGAAAAAATATTTAGCCTACAGCTGTTTTTTAATCCACACTCTTTGTCAGTCTGAACACAATCCGTCCTGATACTTGATTACTTTTTTTTAACTGCATTTCATGAACTGGTTCATCTCTGTTCACTCTATACATTTGCCATACTACTGTATTTAATTTTATTTATTTATTTATTTATTTATTTTGTGTGTGTCGTTTGCTTTAATTTTGTGAGTTTATTGTTTTATAATTCTGTACAGCACTTTGAGCTGCTTTTTACGGAGCCCCCCAGGGGACATGGGGGAAAAAAAAAATCTTTGCGTGCCCACGCAAAACTATTGCGAGGTAACGCAAAACCTTTTGCGTTCCCACGCAAAAGGTTTTGCGTTACAGACACCATGGGCGTAGCCAGAATGTTATGAAGGGTGGTTCCTTTAAAAGGAATGGACCTTCTGAAATAAACATGCCACGATAGCTCAACTGGTAACGCATCGGGTCGCCACTCCAAACCTCATAGGTTTGATTCCCACCTGGGACAACATTATTTTTTTTGTAGATTATTATTCATTCCAGATTAAAAAAACATAAGAAAACTAATTACAAAACAACAATAAAAACTTTCAATTATATATTCATTCCTCTTTCTTATTTTGCTTAATGGTTTTTAACTCATCCCTGAAATTCTGACACAGAATCACAAGTTCAAGTGTGAACTGTGTCACAGAATAAACACAATAAAAACATGTATTATCTGCAGCATTGTTGTTTAAAATGGCTCAACATTACGACAATGGAGCAGACAGTACACTCAATTTAATTGAATTTTGAAATCAGCCTTAAATATAAGGATGTCCAGTGTGTGCTGCAGTGGTAAAAGTAATTTTCCGTTGTATATTTCACGTTCAAGCTCCGTGGAATCAGCTGTTCGAGCCGACGCGGCAGCCTGCGCTCTGTCTGTCCATCTGAACTTGTGATTCTGTCAGAATTTCAGGGATGAGTTAAAAACCATTAAGCAAAATAAGAAAGAGGAATGATTATATAATTGAACATTTTTATTGTTGTTTTGTAAATAGTTTTCTTGTGAATAAATAATCTAAAAAAAAAAAAATGTAGTCCCAAGTGGGAATCGAACCTGTGAGGTTTGGAGTGGCGATCCGATGCGTTACTAGTTGAGCTATCGTTGCATGTTTATTTCAGAAGGTTCACATTCCTTTTAAAGGAACCGCCCATCATAACATACGCCCATCTGTAACGCAAAAGGTTTTGCGTTACCTCGCAATAGTTTTGCGTGCGCACGCAAATAAAAAATTTTTCCCCATGTCCCCTTGGGGGCTCCGTAGATTTTTAGTATGTAGGGTGCTTTATAAATAAAATTGATTGATTGATTGATTGATTGAAGGAGAGCCTGAACTGATGAGGCTCTACACAAACAGCAGGGTCATTACTGGGACATCCAGAGGTAAAAATAAATAAAAAGCCACCCTTTGAATAAAGCTAATTAAACAAACTCCTGGGAATATTCTGAAAATGTGTTGTTTTTATGGTCCAGATGACCAGGTGTAGTTTTTTTTTTATGGTCTAGGTGTACCGTATTTTCCGCCCCATAAGTCGCTTTTGTCCAATATGTCCAATAAATTGGAAAAATCCATAAATATGTTGCTTCGCCCCATAAGTCGCTTTTGTCCAATATGTCCAATAAATTGGAAAAATCCATAAATATGTTGCTTCGCCCCATAAGTCGTATCTATTATGCGTCACCGCTGACGCGTCGCGTATGTTACGAGTCAGCGGTGACAACCCGAAATGTGGGCCGATGTTTTGCCCTGCTGCAAATGGCGGCCACAGGAGCGTGCACGGAAGGACTTTAACAAGATTAACACGGTAAAAACAATTATTTGTTTGCGGAAAATTATAGCAAAGATGTGTCTTAGCTTAACCGTTCCTTAATAAATGCACGTAATTGTCAAATCAGCTGGATTTAAAAAGTAGTTTCGCTCCGTGCACGCGCAACGAGCGGACACGCTTAATTTCTTTAAAAAAAAATTTTTTTTTTTTTTGAAGTCTTTATTCATTTCATAACAAAAATTAAAATACATAACATAACAATGAACATATCTCTAACTACAAAACATAGTATGTATAAAATGAAAGGCAGCAGATGAAGAAAAAAATCTTATAATATCTGCTCCTTTGTTATCCAATAAACCATTCAAATAAACAAATTCAAAAAAAATTCAAAACACATAAATAATTCAAGCGATATTTCAGTTTTCTAACACTTTTCATAAAATACATTCATATATATTTTTTTAACATATGGACTTTTACCAGTTTCTTAAATATTGAGATGGATTTAGCTTCCTTAACAGCTAACTCTAAATCGTTCCACAGTCTAACACCTTGAATTAGGGTAGATCTTCCCTTCAAACTGGTTCTGAATTGTGGTTTAAGAAAAACATCCTTCCCCTTAAGATTATAATTGCTGGATCTTTTCACATAATTATTTTGGATATTGGAAGGTAATGCATTATGATGCGCTCTATACATAAATGACAAGATGTTATAATCCACTAAATCAGGGAACTTCAAAAACTTCAGTTCACAAAATAATATATTTGAAGGATGACAATAATGTTTACCCTTGATAATTCTTATAATTCTCTTCTGTAGTATAAATATGGGCATTGTGATTGTTTTGCATGCTTTTCCCCAAACATTAATACAGTAAATCAGATGTGGCACAACAATTGTATTGTACAACAAACATAAGGCTTTATCATTCAGTAGATACCTGACTCTATAAAAAAGTGCAACAGTTTTCGATATTTTCATTTTAACTGAATTTATGTGTTGCTTCCAAGATAATTTATCATCAATGATGACACCCAAAAACTTCGCCTCATATACTCTACAGATTTCTGAATTGTCAATCTTGAATGAAACATCAATATTTTTATTTTTATTGCTGAATATCATATAATTAGTCTTATTTAAGTTTAACGATACTTTGTTGAGTCTAAACCAATTTTGAATTTTATTAAACTCAATCATCATTAAGTTCAATAACTGTTCAACATTCATACCAGAACAAAAAAAAGTTGTGTCATCTGCAAAAAGAACACATTTAAGGAGACTGGACGCCTTAACCAAATCATTTACATACAGGATGAACAACTTTGGACCAATTACAGATCCTTGAGGTACTCCGCATGTAATGGTGCAGTAATCTGATCTTACATCATTTATCTGCACAAATTGTTTCCTGTTATTTAAGTAACTGCTCACCCATTTCAGAGTCAATCCTCTGATACCATATTTATACAATTTCTCAGAAAGAATGTTATGATCGACCGTATCAAACGCCTTTTTTAGGTCAACAAACACACTCACACAGTACTGTTTTTGGTCCACAGCAGTTGTTACTTGTTCAATAAAATCCACAAGCGCCATGGATGTAGAATTTTTTGCTCTGAAACCATATTGGCTATTGGTTAAAATATTTTGTTTTTCAATAAATTGGTCTAATCTGTTACTAAATAATTTCTCCAATATTTTAGAAAACTGTGGTAACAAGGATATCGGTCGATAGTTATTAAACTCACATTTGTCACCTCCTTT
The DNA here is from genome assembly GCA_038048925.1 of Garcialebias charrua. Taxonomy (NCBI): domain Eukaryota; kingdom Metazoa; phylum Chordata; class Actinopteri; order Cyprinodontiformes; family Rivulidae; genus Garcialebias; species Garcialebias charrua. The sequence goes on from JBBPBX010058221.1 coordinate 7,548, forward strand.
AAACAGAGGTACCACCTTGGCCACCTTCATTTTGTCAGGAAATACTCCTTTTGTAAATGATAAATTGCAAATATATGTAAATGGTTCGATTACATGTCCCAGTATGTGCTTTACAAACATCATATCCATTTCCATATAATCCTTTGATCTTTTGTCCAAAAATTTATTAACGACATTCATTATTTCATATTTATCAGTTCCATGCAGGAACATACTTTCAGGGTAATCATCAATTAAATAATTCACATCCTTATTCACCTTAGGTATCGTTGCAGCAAGGTTGGTTCCAACGTCAACAAAGTAATGATTGAATCCATTTACAATTACATTTTCATCGTGTACTTTCTTGTTATCCATTGTAAAGGTTTGTGAAATGCTTGTTTTATTTGTATTTTTTTGTAGAGCGTTATTCACTACCCGCCATGTAGCTTTCATGTCTCCGTTACTTTTATTCAATAAGTCACTATAATATTCTTTCTTATGTTTTCTTATAATCCCAACTAATTTGTTTTTATATTGTTTATATCTATTTTCAGCTTCCCGTGTTCTACATTTCAGGAAACATGAATACAAATGATTTTTCTTTTTACAAGCATTTCTCAATCCCTTCGTCATCCATTGCTGGTCAACAACTTTCTTCTTGGTGTAATTTCTTATAATACAATTTTTTTTATATAAAGCTTCAAGGATATCCATGAATGCATCATATGATTTATTTACATCATCAACATAAACACTATCCCAGTTTTGTTCAATTAAATCATCTTTCAACTTATCCAAGGCTTTCTTAGATGTGTTTAACATCTTGCCGTAACTTCCGGCACTCGGCAAGGCAGGTCGCATATCTTTCTGCTCTTCCCTCCCTAAGTTTTTCCTACTCCCTGCTTGCTTTTCGTCTCGTCTGCGACCCTTCAGCGCTCACTCGAACCAATATGGAATTAATCAATTGGGCTGTTTCTTCAATGGATAAGATTTTTTCCACGAAGCGGACCGTGCCAGGAGAAGCTGTCTGTCCCTCCGACACACACGCGGCTGGATACGTGCTGGACTCGTGGGGTCAGTGGCAGCCCATGTGTCTGTCCGTTCTGAGTGTGGAGGACGTGGAGGATTTGTGGATTATTGGATTATTGGTAGCAACTGCTCTGTTTTTTGGCGTAACCGGAGTTGTTTGTTATCGGAAGCTGAGGGAGGCTTCGGCGGCTATCAGAGCGCTGTCGGGACTGCCTGATCAGCAAAATTCTCTGAACCGGGCCGTGGGCTCCTCATCCCAGCTGCTGTATGAGCTCAATCGCACGATTGGTGCAGTGGTGGACCACCGTGCACCTGCTGTCCGTTTTGGGACTTGTTTGCAGCCACCCAGGATCGATCAAGGGACAGGTGGAAGCTCATGAAAGCGGGGCAGAGCAGAACCACATATTTGGATTTCTTTCGGCCATGAAACAGCACCCACAGACTTGGAGGCGGCAGTGGAAAAGAACACTGTGGTCTATTTGGATAACAAACAAGAACATTATCTGGCTTCTGCACATGTCCTTGAAAAGCGGGCTGTGGGAATCCATTCTCCCAGAGTGAGGAGCTGAAGAGCCCCCCCCCTCCCCCTCCCCAGAGATTTCTGTGAAGCTTCAGATAACACCCAGCTGCACATCTGCTGAACTTTGTGCTTGTCTGAAATTAATCATAGACCCAATCTCCTTGCCTGCCGTATTTCCTTTGTTATTGTAACTAAATGTGCTCTGATATGGTTTTTACTGAATCACGCGGTGTCTTGAAGACAAAATGTGATTCATCTTTTTTTAATATCAATGCTGTGAATCCCAGTGTTTCTGCCTGTTTTTCCTGCTTTTGACCTTCATCTGGGGACAGATTGGGCCTGGCCGCGCTAAGAGCATATCATGTGTTGAATAAACATGTCGTGTGTTGATAAAACATATCGTGTGTTGATAAAACATGTTATGTGCTTTGTTTTGCTGCAGCTTTTGCACTCATTCTCTCTTCTGGATGCCTGCAACTACATATTTACGTTGTAATCGGTGAAAATTGATGCAATGTTAATAAACCTTCTTGATTCTTGATTCTTTATTATTTTTGTTGTACATGGAATTATTTTTTTTGTTGATTGAAACTTCTTGAAGATGGTAAACACCGGTAAATGATCACTAAGATCACTCATTAAGGCCCTGTACACACGTAGCCGTTTATCAGTAAAACCGAACAGTTTATCATGCGGTTTGGCCTTTCATCCACACGTGAACTCTGGTTGATGTAACTATAAACGAATAATAACAAAACTCCGGCCAAAGTGAAGATTTGAGAACTCTCCGCTTTCGAGTCTGCGTGTGCACTTTCAGAACGGAGCTTTCTGCTCCACCGCCTCCAGCTGCTGCGGCGCTGACAGTCACACAATGCTCTAAAAAAAGCACTAAAACGTCAACCTACCTGCTCTACATGATTCCCAGTCGACATTTTCCTGCGTTTTATTAATTTTGTACTCCAACACGGTATTTAATAGTAGTTCAACCTCACGGTCTGTCCACACAAACTAAAGAAAATAAATAAATAAATAACAGGAAGTCGCGGCAGTTGGAGGGTTGTGACAGCACTACACTGCCATCTATGGGTTCAGCATATTCATTACAACGCTCTCTGGTGAAATAAAACGGGACATGTAGACAAACATTTTAAATATTCGAACATGTATGGACAGATTTTTTTTTTTTGCGCAAATATTCGTTTTTCAAACACCAGGCTACGTGTGTACAGGGCCTAAGATGCCACCAGTCACATTTCCATTTGTGGCATTTGTAAAAATATTGTCAATTATAGTAGCACTATGAGACGTGATTCTTGTTGGCTTTGAAATTAAATGATAAAGATTTAGGGAATGCATTGAGTCTATAAATGAACCAACATTGTTAGAATCTTTCTGTATTCCCAAATCAATATTAAAGTCTCCACAAAGAAAAATTGTTTTATTGCATCTCTTGTCAAATAACTCAATAATTTTATCTGTGAATGACTCAATATTTGATCCGGGTGGTCTGTATACACAACTTATAATGATATTTCTGTCATTTTTATTAATTATTTCAATAGTTATCATTTCAATTAATTTCTCATCATTTATTGACATTTCCCTGATTAAATTACATTTTATAGTACTTTTTACAAAAAGTGCCACACCACCACCTCTTTTTTTATATCTGTTCATTGTATACAATTCATACCCATCGATTTGTGCATTAATTATATTATCATCCTTTAACCACGTCTCAGACAATGCAATTATTGTAAATGTTCTATCAAGTTGCTTTAAATAATCAGTAATTTTGGAAATATTTGCATTTATACTTCTACAATTGAAATGAATTATGGATAAGCCAGATTTTGTCAAGCTAAAATCATTGAATTGTTGTTCACTATAATAATCACAACCCTCTATTGTTGGAAAAAAACCAGGATCAATCAGATCATCAACATTATATATTTTCGATTCAGATTCAATATATTCTGTCATTGTCAAAAACATCCATTCATCGAACTAATGTTTTAACAATTAAAATTTTATAAATTTTATATGAAATATAATTTGATGATTTGAAGGTTGCCATTTTCCTGGATTATTTAAATTTTTCCAAGTCCTTCATTTCCTTTATTATTTTGGGCTGTGATTGTTCGTTGACTTTGAGCCAAACATATCCATTTCTCGTCCATGTTGATATTATTACGTTTTGTTTTTTTAACCATCTTGCCTCCCGAGCAATGTTGGCATTCTGTTTTGTCAGATGCTCATTCATATATACCTTTGTGTCCTTTAGTTTTTTTGCCTGCATCAACACATTATTTCTAAGTTTCCTGCTTACAAATCTAACTACTATTGCTGGTTTGATTTTATCTTGTCCTGGCAAAGTATAGCAGATAGATACATCCTCATGGTTGATATTAATGTTTTTGTCCTCCAGAAATGATAGAACTTGGTTTTCCAATGTCTGTATATCTTGATGAGATGCGTCCTCTGTTGTTGCCGGACCCTTCACAGCTTTTGAATAGGTCATCGGTTTCACTGTTAAACCAGTTATAATCAGATTCTCCAATCTCGCATTTCTTTCTATATCTTCAACTTTTTTTTCTAGTTCAGTTATTTTTTTGTCCTTTTCATTTATTTGAAATTTGAGTTGTTTCACTTCTTCTAACAATCCATGTAATAGTTCTTGTTTTGAAGTCAATTTAGACAGTTCCATACTCATAAAGTCCAATGACTTTTTAATGTCCTCCATTTCTGTACCTTGTTCATCCAAAAGATCTTTCTTTCCACGTCTGGCTTTATTTGACATTATTAAGTGTACTTACAACCTGTAGATGTGCGCACAGCCAAGAAATTTAGCAAGATAAACACTTAAAAATATATATTTGTTGGCTGACATTATAGCAAAAGTGTTTCTGAGCTTAACCGTTCCTTAATAAATTCACGTAATGGTAAAATCAGCTGGATTTAAATTGTTTCGCTTTGACCGTCTTCCAAACGGTCGCGCGCTGTGAAAATAAATGATAAATAAATTGAATTTTAGCTCAAACATCTCCTACAGCTAATAGGTTGTAAATGTCCATCCAGTGATTACTTTCTGTAAGTTTCATCAAAATCTGTTGTGTGGTTCATGAGCTAATTTGCTAACAAGGTAACAGTAGTTCAGACCTCCAGAGAGCAGGAGGCCGTGCTGCGACAGTGTGAGTCCGAGCAGAGAAGGCTTCTGTCGGACACATGAGCTGGGAACGGTCGGTGGACCCTAGCGGCCGAAAGTGGTACTGCTCCATTTTTTTCATCAGAATGAATGGAAACTGTCATATCTCAGCCAAAAATTGGTCTAAAAATATGGGGAAAAATCCATAAATATGTCGCTTCGCCCCATAAGTCGCAGGACATGAAAATTAGTTGTTTTTTTAAAACTGTGACTTATAGGCCAGAAATTACGGTAGTTTCTATGGGTAGAAAAACCAAAAAAAAAAAAAAACTTGTATTAATGACAGCAATAATTACAAACATGGAGCTATCTAGAGAAGTCTGGAGTCAGCCTCCCCACCATCACAGATATTTACACCTCCAGATGCAGGAAGAGGGCCACCTGCATCATGAAGGACCACACTCACCCAGCACACACACTTTGTCCCACTCCCCTCAGGACGGAGGAGCATTAAGTGTAGAACCACTAGACTGAGGAACAGCTTCTACCCTGAGGCTGCTATAGACTCATGAATATATAACCAGGATAATCATTGAAAAATCCCATGTTGCTGCTGATCTGTTTTCATGTTGCTGTGCTCATCGTGCCAATCTGCTCACACAGACTCATGTTCATGCTGCTGTTAGGCGTATTGTTTTTATGCTATTAGTGCTTAGTTGTTTTTCTTTAGTTCATATCTTTAGATCTTACTGTTTTTTCTTTTACGTTTTGTTGGATGGAACTGGGACCCTGTGTACATAATTTCGTTCCACCACATGTACCACATTGTGTGGAACGACAATAAAGAACTCTGATATAAAAGTTGACTGATGGCAGCAGAGTGGGAAGATCTGGTCAGTTTGTAAGTCTACAACAGCAGAACTAAGAGATAACTCCGGAAACCCAAGCCGACCCTAATTATATGATTTATAAAAGGAAAGTCTTCAGCCCAGTTTTAAAAGCAGACCGAGTGTCAGCCTCACGGATAGAAACAGGAAGTTGGTTCCACAAGAGAGGAGCCTGATGACTGAAAGATCTGCCTCCTGTTCTACTTTTTGGAAACTCTAGGAACCACAAGTAAACCTGCAGTCAAAGAGTGAAGTGCTCTGTTTGGAAAATATGGACCAATAAGATCTGTGATGTAAGATGGAGCTAGGTTGTTGAGGGCTTTGTAGGTTTTGTTCTCGTTAACTCTTAAGATGCTGTGCGTCTGTTCACTTCCTGTTTTAGGACTGGCTAAAACTTTTACTGCAACAAATTGAAACGGCTTCAGGTTTTGGATCTGAGTTCCAGGTGTTCTCTTCTCTGTAAGAGAGGTCAGGTGAGACAACAGCTGTCACAGATGCTGGGCAGAATCAAGAGATTGGGTTCAGATTATTCTTTCTCTCTTTGGTGGAGGGGGATCCGAAACAATATCCAATTCTGTTAGATGAATGATTTCCAAGAGAACAAAGAGATGAAGCGCTTTCAGTCGCCTTCATCTCGGGGGTTCCACCCAGCTCATTTCTCAGGGCTTGGTTTAACCATCAAACATTGTTTCATGTGGTCCCCAGCTCCTCGGGAGCATTAAATATTAGCTGTGTGTTTCTTCTCAGGGGTAGCTACAGTACACCTAAACCTCCCGGTGCTTTTCATCTGGATGGAGATTAAAGGAGCTGAGAAAGGAGACCGCGCCTTCTGCTCATTGTGCCTCTCTGATCAAAGCTGATGCTCTTTGATGCATTAAGGAGTCTGCCTTCTTACATACAAGTGAATGTGTTTCTGTTTATGTGTGTGTGAGTGTGTGTGTGTGTGTGTGGGCAGCAGCTGATGAGTGCTGTATGCAGGAATCCCAGGTTCCATGATATCTGTCCAGCTGTGTCCTCTGTGTGCCTGTCCCCTGGTTGTGTCCTGCTTCACCTCCACAGCTGGCAAACTCTCCCCTGGATGTGCAGAAGACACATTTTATCTTTGAGTGTTGAGTGACTGAAGGAAGAGGAGGACTCACACGGGTTTAAATTGCTTTCTGCTCCATTTAGAACGTGACACTGAAGCGTTTCGGAAGTCAAACGTCTTATCACTAAATTATTATCGTTGAAAAGAAGAAACTTTTTAATGCGGGTTTATTTTTTATTTTTTTATGTGCAAAATGAATTTTAACAGCTCGCCTGCAGTAAAATAATAGCGTTGGCTGGATGGGTGGTTGAATGCGTGGATGCATGGGTGGTTGGATGTGTGGATGGATGGTTGGGTGGATGCACGGGCCTTCTTCTCCGCTCCTGTTTCCTGGAATGTCTTGCCAAAAGATCTGAAACTCTCGACCTCTCGGAGTGGCTTTAAACTTCTGCTAAGTTCATGGGAAAAATCAACACAGACATGTTCCTGTTTTTACTTTGTAGTTTTCTGTGTAGTCTTACAACCTAGCTGTTTATTTCTTACATTTTTAGTACTACTTTATTTTCACTTGTTCTCAATTTGCATGATTCCTTTATGATTGTCCACTGTTGTCATCACATTTGACTAAAGTCAGGTCTTTCTTGTAAATGAGTCTCCGAGGCTCAGTGGGATTAACCTGTATAAATAAAGGTTGAATGAGTGGGTGGGTGGGTGGATGGATGGCTGGTTGATGGGTGGTTGATTGGATGGGTGGGTGCATGGATGGTTGGATGGATGAGTGGGTGTATGGTTGGTTGGGTGAGTGGGTGGATGGATGGATGGATGGATGGGTAGTTGGATGGGTGGGTGGTTGGAGAGGGATAGGAGTGGGTGGGTGGTTGGATGGCTGGATGAGAGTGGGTGGGTGGTTGGATAGCTGGATGGGTGGGTGGTTGGGTGGGTGGTTGAAGATGGATGCGAGTGGGTGGGTGGTTGGGTGGGTGGTTGGAGATGGATGGGAGTGGGTGGATGGTTGGTTGTTTGGATAGGTGATTGGGTGGTTGGTTGGATGGATGGATGGATGGATGGATGAGTAGGTGGATGGATGGATGAGTAGGTAGATGGGTGGGTGGATGGATGTGTGAGTGAGATGGTGAGTCATGGTTGGATGGATGGTTGGATGGATGGATGGATGGATGGATGGACAGACAGATGGATGTAGTATTTAATCCTTTGTCGCAGTTTCTCTCCATCTTTCAGCAGCTGATGTTTCTTCTTCTGTTTTTTTTTAAGTATTTGAAGTTTTCTTGTTTTCCTGTAACATCCTCTCTGCAGCCTCATTTTTCAGCTGAGTCATGTTGAATGAAGCAGCCTCGTTTTTCAGCTGAGTCATGTTGAATTCATTCATTCAACCTACAGGCCAGCCTCGTTGAGCCACGGGGACTCATTTACAAGAGGGACCTGTCTCATTCAGGGACAATTTAGAGTTACCAATCAGCCTAACATGCATGTTTTTGGACTGTGGGAGGAAACCGGAGCACCTGGAGAAAACTCACGCATGCACGGAAAGAACATGCAAACTCCACCCAGAAAGGCCCCCGGACCAGGATTTGAACCAGGGACCTGCTCGCTGAGAGGCAGCAGCTCTACCAGTTGTGCCACCATGCTGCCAATTGAATGAAGCAGCCTCGTTTTTCAGCTGAGTCATGTTGAATGAAGCAGCCTCGTTTTTCAGCTGAGTCATGTTGAATGAAGCAGCCTCGTTTTTCAGCTGAGTCATGTTGAATGAAGCAGCCTCGTTTTTCACCTGAGTCATGTTGAATGAAGCACCCTCGTTTTTCAGCTGAGTCATGTTGAATGAAGCACCCTCGTTTTTCAGCTGAGTCATGTTGAATTAAGAAGCCTCGTTTTTCAGCTGAGTCATGTTGAATGAAGCACCCTTGTTTTTCAGCTGAGTCATGTTGAATGAAGCACCCTCGTTTTTCAGCTGAGTCATGTTGAGTGAAGCAGCCTCGTTTTTCAGCTGAGTCATGTTGAATGAAGCACCCTCGTTTTTCAGCGGAGTCATGTTGAATGAAGCAGCCTCGTTTTTCAGCTGAGTCATGTTGAATTCATTCATTCAACCTTTATTTATACACGCCAGCCTCGTTGAGCCACGGGGACTCATTTACAAGAGGGACCTATCTCACTCAGGGACAATTTAGAGTTACAAATCAGCCTAACATGCATGTTTTTGGACTGTGGGAGGAAACCGGAGCACCCAGAGAAAACTCACGCATGCACGGAGAGAACATGCAAACTCCACCCAGAAAGGCCCCCGGACCGGGATTTGAACTGGGAACCTGCTCGCTTAGAGGCCGCAGCTCTGTTGTGCCACCATGCTGCCAATAGAATGAAGTAGCCTCATTTTTCAACTGAGTCATGTTGAATGAAGCAGCCTCGTTTTTCAGCTGAGTCATGTTGAATGAAGCAGCCTCGTTTTTCAGCTGAGTCATGTTGAATGAAGCAGCCTCGTTTTTCACCTGAGTCATGTTGAATGAAGCACCCTCGTTTTTCAGCTGAGTCATGTTGAATGAAGCAGCCTCGTTTTTCAGCTGTCATGTTGAATGAAGCAGCCTCGTTTTTCAGCTGAGTCATGTTGAATGAAGCAGCCTCGTTTTTCAGCTGAGTCATGTTGAATGAAGCACCCTTGTTTTTCAGCTGAGTCATGTTGAATGAAGCAGCCTCGTTTTTCAGCTGAGTCATGTTGAATGAAGCACCCTCGTTTTTCAGCTGAGTCATGTTGAATGAAGCAACCTCGTTTTTCAGCCGAGTATGAAGCAGCCTCGTTTTTCAGCCGAGTTATGATGAATGAAGCAGCCTTGTTTTTCAACCGAGTCATGTTGAATGAAGCAGCCTCGTTTTTCAGCCGAGTCATGTTGAATGAATCAGCCTCGTTTTTCAGCCGAGTCATGTTGAATGAAGCAGCCTCGTTTTTCAGCCGAGTCATGTTGAATGAAGCAGCCTCGTTTTTCAGCCGAGTCATGTTGAATGAAGCAGCCTCGTTTTTCAGCCGAGTCATGTTGAATGAAGCAGCCTCGTTTTTCAGCCGAGTCATGTTGAATGAAGCAGCCTCGTTTTTCAGCTGAGTCATGTTGAATGAAGCAGCTGATGAGCTGTAAACCGACGAGTTTCGTCGTCAGATGATTTGAGCCATGCTGGCACCAGGAGCCGCTCTCCTGCAGAGCTTTGCTTCAGAACTTTGCTTCAGTCTACAGCAGCTCTGGAAGTTCTGTTTTCACTCCCGTCGTCGTCGTCGCTCCTTCAAACAGCAGCTGTCCTGTTCAGAGCTGAAGCTGTTGGTGCGACAGTCAGAACCCCATCTGTTGGATTCGGATGCTCCAGAGAGATGCAAACTGATCCACACGAGGACGTCGGTTAGAAAACAAAGCGTTTGCTCGCCTCGATCAGACATTCTGCTCCACGATCACTGAACATCCGAAAGGAATTCTGTTTCATTTGATCAAACTGTTGAATTTATGACCTCAGGTTTCAAACATTGAATTTATGACCTCAGGTTCCAAACCTTGAATTTATGACCTCAGGTTCCAAACCTTGAATTTATGACCTCAGGTTCCAAACCTTGAATTTACGACCTCAGGTTTCAAACCTTGCATTTATTACCTCAGGTTTCAAATCTTGAATTTATGACCTCAGGTTTCACACCTTGAATTTATGACCTCAGGTTTCAAACCTTGAATTTATAACCTCAGGTTTCAAACTTTGAATTTATTACCTCAGGTTTCAAACCTTGAATTTATGACCTCAGGTTTCAAACCTTGAATTTATGACCTCAGGTTTCAAACCTTGAATTTATGACCTCAGGTTTCAAACCTTGAATTTATGACCTCAGGTTTCAAACCTTAAATTTATGACCTCATGTTCCAAACCTTGGATTTATGACCTCAGGTTTTAAACCTTGAATTTATGACCTCAGGTTTCAAACCTTGAATTTATAACCTCAGGTTTCAAACCTTGAATTTATGACCTCAGGTTTCAAAGCAGTCTTTATGACCTTCAGGTGTTCCGGGCATGTCCCACCGGGAGGAGACCCAGAGGAAGACCCAGGACGCGCTGGAGGGACTATGTTTCTCGGCTGGCCTGGGAACGCCTTGGGATTCCCCCGGAGGAGCTGCTCCAAGTGGCTGGGGAGAGGGAAGTCTGGGCCTCCCTACTTAGGCTGCTACCCCCGCGACCCGACCCCGGATAAGCGGAAGAAGATGGATGGATGGATGGATGGTTTCAAACCTTGAATTTATGACCTCAGGTTTCAAACCTTTGGATTTATGACCTCAGGTTTCAAACCTTGAATTTATAACCTCAGGTTTCAAACCTTGAATTTATGACCTCAGGTTTCAAACTTTGAATTTATTACCTCAGGTTTCAAACCTTGAATTTATGACCTCAGGTTTCAAACCTTGAATTTATGACCTCAGGTTTCAAACCTTGAATTTATGACCTCATGTTCCAAACCTTGAATTTATGACCTCAGGTTTTAAACCTTGAATTTATGACCTCAGGTTTTAAACCTTGAATTTATGACCTCAGGTTTCAAAGCAGTCTTTATGACCTTCAGGTGTTCCGGGCATGTCCCACCGGGAGGAGACCCAGAGGAAGACCCAGGACGCGCTGGAGGGACTATGTTTCTCGGCTGGCCTGGGAACGCCTTGGGATTCCCCTGGAGGAGCTGTTCCAAGTGGCTGGGGAGAGGGAAGTCTGGGCCTCCCTACTTAGGCTGCTACCCCCGCGACCCGACCCCGGATAAGCGGAAGAAGATGGATGGATGGATGGATGGTTTCAAACCTTGAATTTATGACCTCAGGTTTCAAACCTTTGGATTCTTTAGCTACATCCACAGATTTTTCTTGAGGTTTGCATCAAGAAACTTTTATTTTAATGGTCCAATGTTCATCTTCTACTTCCTGTTTTTAAGGAAAGGATGACTTTGAATGTAAAATAAAAAAGTATTATTACACACGTTGTTCTTGGTATTATAATTTAAAGCTCTGCACCAATAAACAGCAGTAAGACAATAAAAATAAAAACACAGCTGTGAGCAATCATGTTTTTACCTGTTTATTTTTGTTTTCTACTCACAAACCACAAGATTTCAATGACGTTCTGAAGAAGTAACCCGTGGATGAACGTGCAACGCTGATTAAATTTTTGGAATTAACTCAAGATGGCCGCCACAGCAAAGTCACCTTAGCCAAAACGGAAATGGCTGCTCGAATTACGATTTGGTGTGGTAGTAGCTGAGAGTTATTCCCAACACATTCGCTCAGTTCTAAATTACTCAAAAATTGCCATTAACCCTGTGTCTATTAGCAAAACATGTCTCTCAAACTCGATCGGCCTTGTGACTTTTATTCATTGCAGCCGGTGATTGAACCGGGCTGTGTCAAAGTGGGTTTTATTTGTGTGTTTATGGTTTGTGTTAGCCTGGTTAAAACCACACCCTGTCCTTCACTTCGCTTCAGACAAGGGTCTGGACTTTTTCCATAGAGAAACGATTCTTGCTGGAGGCGTGGGCTCTGCTGAGGAACAAAACCATTGGATATTTTGAACAGGGAAAGCATTCTGCTCCCTCCCCTCAGAGCCACCCCCCGTGCTCTGGTGAACTTGACTGACAACTGCTCCGCCTCCTGCTGCAGCTTTTCTCTCGCTGCGCAAATTCTGTGTTTATATGTTAATAAAACGTTTTAATAAAATACAATAAAACCATGGATCGCTGGTCCAGCTCACCAGAAGACCAGAAAATCTGATGGGACTCTGTCAGCAACGTAAAACCCGAGTTTAATTCTCGTGACAGCCATTTCCTTGTTCATTTCAGCGGAGGGAAAGAAGGAGCTGGGCGCGAGCGATCACTTGACTTTTGGCCCAAAAAACAAAAGAAAACTCCAGATAAGGGATTAAGAAGGGGAAATTAATAAATTTGTGTCACATATAAAACAGTTCTGCATCGCTTTGCATCGCTTTGAATGAGAACATGCCGGTGCTCGCTGACTGCGCGCTGGCAGAGCCCTTTTATAGGGCTCTGCGCGCTGGGACAGGTGGGGGCGTGGGTTAGGGTCCAAAACTCCGTCCCTTCTGTTCTCTGATTGGTCCGAACAAAAATCTACCGGAGAAATGGTTGTCTATGGGAGGAATCCCAGACTGTGCAGTGAAGGGAAATGAGAATTGAGCGGAGCTGTGCAGGAAGGCGAGGGCCAGGCTAGGTTTGTGTGCATAAAAAATAAAACACACAGTTCACCTCATTATTTTAGATGCTTCTTTGTACGACTCCCAGCTGTATGTGTGTGTGAGAGAGAAAGCACGTGTGTTAGTTCATCGTGTCACTTGTGTACCCCCCCACCACCACCACCTCCCACGGGGCCCCACACGGGGGCTGGTTTCTCTGAATGGCAGATTTGGGCCAATTAAGCTGAAAAGTGGAGCAGATTTCATAGATTCACACACACACACAGCTGCAGCAGCTCGGGATATACTGTAAAACCCAGCAGATACACACACACACACACACACACGTGCACACATACGTATTATTTTGCTAATTTAGTGGGTATCTAGCTATTTGAAAGATAGGAAACAGTTTGTACAGATAAATGATGTAAAATCTGACCTCTGTAATATCACATGTGGAGTTCCTCAAGGCTCTGTACTTGGACCAAAGCTATTTATTTTATATGTGAATGACTTGGTAAATGTGTCAGGACTTAATAATAATAATAATAAACTTTATTTGTATAGCACCTTCCTACAATGCCTTGCATTGACCAAGGTGCTTAACAGGATAAAAAGATGAATAAACTGGAACAATAAATCAATGAAAATAGAATAAGAAACAACAGTAATAAAAGAAGGCAATGGAAATAAAAATGCTACATACTAAAATACCAAAAGTAATAAAAGTTACACACTGAAAGCTTTTTTGAACAAGTGGGTCTTCAGTCTGGTTTTGAACAGAGTCAGATCAGAGGTGGCACGCAGCTCAAGGGGGAGGCTGTTCCAGGCTTTTGGGCCGGCAACAGAAAATGACCGGTCTCCCCATTGTTTGTACCACCGGGTTGAAGTGGGGGAGGGGAAAACCAACACTGGGACTGGGAAGGATGTTGCTGGTGTCATCAGGTGCACCAAATAAAATGCATTCAGTTTTATCTGTGTTTAGGTGGAGGAAGTTTTGAGAGAGCCAGTGCTTAATGTCATTTAAGCAGTTGACAAGAGTGTTTGAACTTAAATGTGTACTTTTTGCTGTGATGATACCAAATTTTTTTGTTTAGGTGAAGATAGAATTAGTTAAAATACAAACTTGGTTTAAACTTAATAAACTATCATTAACTCTAGATAAACCTAATTACATGCTATTCAGTCATAAAAAAAGAACTGTTGATGTTCCATTTAAAATTGAGGGTGTTGAGATTTGTAGAGTGAGTGAGGTGAAGTTTTTGAGTGTTATTATTGATGATAAACTGACATGGAAACAACACATAAATTCTGTAAGAATAAAAATAGCTAAATCTATTGCAGTATGTAAAAGTCAGGGACGTATTAAATGATAAAGCTCTGTATTTGTTGTATAACACAATCATTGTTCCACACTTAATATATTGTATTGATGTTTGGGGGAAAGTGTGTAAAACTATCACAAAGCCTATTTTTGTTTCACAGAAAAGAGCTGTAAGAATTCTAACTAGAAAACATTACCGTCATCCATCAAGTACATTATTTTATCAACTGAAGTTATTGAAGTTCCATGATTTGGTAGATTATAATATTTTATCAGTTATGTATAGGGCTCAGAATAACACATTACCTTTAAATATCCAAATACATTATGTCAAAAGCCAAAGTTGTTATAATCTTAAGGGAACAGAGATATTTGTAAAACCCCAATTCAGAACTAGTTTGAAGGGACGTTCTACCTCAATCCAGGGAATTGGATTATGGAATGGTTTGGAGAATGAAGTTAAAAATGCCAAGTCATTTTACATTTAAGAAAATGATCTAAACTAAATTGTTT
>JBBPBX010058223.1:6019-22175 GCA_038048925.1 Garcialebias charrua
ATATGTGTGTGTGTATATATATATATATATACATATATATATATATATATGTGTATATATATATATATATATATATATATATACACTTATATGTGTGTATATACTGTATATATACACATATATATAGACATGCATACATATATACACATATACGTTACATACGTATATATATTTATACATATACACACATATATACAGTATATATACATGTATATATTTTTATATATACAGTATATACACACATTGATGATGGTGGAGTACACTACTTTGGACAAGTGGCATGTGTCCTAAAAAATCTGCGCTCCTCCATTGTCCCAGTTGATCAACAAGTGTGTTCCAAACTCTAAAACATTTGTAATATACTGTAAACTTAACAATATGTAATCAATCAATTCCAATCAAAATATCAAAGCATCTTTATTTGAATACTGTAAATGTTACATGTCAATGAAATTGTAACAGTTTAAAAAAATGAAAGACTGGTGTTATTTGTAGAAACAGAAAAACATATTACTAAATCTGCAGTTATGTATGAAATATAATCTTAAAATATCATCACTGGGATCTTAACGATGTGCTTTAATCATGTGTTAGTTTGACTGCTCCAAACATGTAACAATAATTAAAAGTAAAATTTGGCCAATAGCTCAGGTAAAAATGCTGACCTGTAGAACATTTCTACATTTTTTACTGCTTCTGTAAAGAACTCACCATCAGACACAATCCTCTGAATAAAGTCATTTGACCCAGACCCACACCATGAAGTCACAGTAGTCCTGCTCCGTCACTGAGCTTGTACCTGTGGGACGTCTGCTTTAGTTCATAGGACCTGTTTGTATTGTCAATGCAGGACTGTTTTTTTTTTAAACTATGGCACAGAGGACTCCAGCATCTTCGGCACAATGTGGGCATTTCATTTTCAAAACACCATAGTCACAGCAGGTACAGGAGAGCGTCCAGAGAAGCTCTGAGGTGTGTCCAGCTGCAGTTGATGTCTGGAGTCACAAACTGATGCTGCAGTTCAGCGATGGCCTCATATGTCTGTCTGGCTGTTTTCACATCCCCATCTGACAAACAACAAAAAAATTATTGTTACAATCTCCTCTAAACATTATCCTTTGCTTTTATCTGTAATTTTCAAGTTTTGAGTGTTTGTGTCATGACATACTTGTGCAATGACCACACATTACTTGTCCCATCCTTCTCCAAGGACACCCACGGCTTTAGAGGATCTTTATACTGTACAGGAACTGACTGATTAACCTGAAATAAATCACATTACACATTAATACAGGCCTATAGGCCTAAGTGACAAATTTCTAGATTTGTTCCCATATTTATAAACCATTTTTGGACTGAGATATGACGGTTTACATTTATTCTGACTGAACCAAACAAAAACAAAAACAGAAGTACAGTACTGTACTTGATTGCAGCAGAGTAGTAACAGTTTATGGCATTAGGTTGGCAGTTGTATCATGTAATATGAAAATGTGGCTATAATGATAAATTCAAAAAAGTTCAAGACAAAAACAATTGGACTTTATTTATTATACTATACTTTAGACTTTTTTTTTCTTCCTTGCACTTTTTAGAATTTACCATGTCCTGGATGACTGAGAATCTTCACTAGCTATTAATGACTCAATCGGCCTGCCATATTTTCCCAACCTTTCTGCTCTCTGCTTGAAGCCGTCAAAACAGCTGCACCACCTCGGCAAATTTGACCATTAAAGTGCATTTATTAAGCAAATGATAGACTGAGACACACCTCTGCTATAATTTTGAGCTAAAAAAATAATTGTTTAGGTACTTTTATTGTTAAATTTCAGAGGAAAACGAGCGCATTCCTCCTTCCTGGTTCTCCTCCTCTGCGCGCGCGTGGTTCTCTGTTCACGGAGCACCAAGCGCGAAACTATTTTAAATAAAGCTGATTTGACCATTAAAGTATATTTATTAAGCAAACGTTAGACTGAGACACACCTCTGCTATAATTTCGAGCTAACAAGTAATTGTTTAGGTAGCCTACTTTTCTTCAGAGAAACGAGCTGCTCCGCCATCTTTTTTTTTCTTCTAAAAGCCTCTCGAATGTTGCTGAAGCCAGTCAGTCTCTGAAACGATCGTTTTGCAGTCCAAAAACACTACAAAACAGTTGCATGATTCACTGGAAATATGCTTAAAGTTATAAAACACTCACCATTTACTATATTCCAGAAGAGCTGTGGTTGTGTGTCAGCCACTCTCCCTCCCATTGTGGCTGGAGGTCTGCCAGCAAATACAGAAATGCCTGAACTTCCACGTTTGTGACATATTACCTGTAAATACTCAAAAATATGCTCTTCTGACTTGTTGTTGTCTATTATGGCGGGTGAAAAAGAAAACAGTGGATTGGATTTCCTGGAAGACTGAATCTCCGCCCTCCGACCTAGGAATACGCCCCCTGACCAATCAGTGACCACACTGTGCTGATGTCATAACTGGACCCTACAAGAACTAGACCTATGTACCCCAGTCAAGAAGGTCCCAAAATAGGTCTGGTTTCACGTGAACAGGCCCTGTGGGTACACTCAACAACTACTTATTAACTAGGTATGAAGGAGACCAAACGAGCGCGAACAGGCCCTGTGGATAAAGGGCATAAAAGAACCGGTTCTCAATTCCCATCCCTAATCATGACCCACATCAAAACAACCATCAACATCAACGAGGACCCTCACCAGTACGCAGAGAGTAATGAACCTATAGAATCTATTTTGATATAGAGCTGCAGGTAATCTGCATAACATTGAAAAGAGATCCTGTGGTGAGTGATAATGTCACCGAGTGGGAGGTTGTAGAGCAGTGTTTTTCAACCAGTGTGCCGCGGAACAGCAGTGTGCCGCGAGAGATTGTCTAGTGTGCCGTGAAAAATTAGTAAATTATGAAATTTTTATTAACTGGTGTAATTTCCTTACCGCGCGATAGGTGGCAGTATAGAGCATAGCGTCGCACATTAAAACAAGAGAAGTAGCGGTGCATGAACGTGACGTGAGCAGTGAGCAAAACAAACCAACAGTGAGGATCTTCTCAAACAAACAGCGATGGAAAACTTTTTCAAAAGAAAAAATACTAAATCCGGTCTGGTCCCTGGACAAAATTCGGACCCAGATGAAGGCCCAAGTGGAAATCAGAAGAAGGCAGAAACTGTGAACGTGAGACTGTACAGTAAGGCTTACATCTCTTTTGGATTTACTTTTAGCTATTTTGACATTGCTCCCATTTTCCACAACATATCTGTGCAAAGTGAGCTTCTCCAGCCTAACTGCCATGAAAACTAAAAGCAGAGAGAGACTGAAAGCTGTTGAGGAAGAGCTTTGTGTGTGTGTTTTCTTCAATTCGTGCCAGAATATCAGCTTTGTGTTCATCCAAACAGGCACAGGTTTCACACTAAGTGAGTAAAATGTAGAGAGAATGGTAGCACTGTTCAGGTGTATTTGAAGGCATGTTAAGTGTAATTTCATCCTCTTTAATTTTAAGACCACATTGGTGTGGCACTGTTCAGGTGTATTTGAAGGCATGTTAAGTGCAATTTCATGTTAAGTGCACTTTGAAATAAGAAATATAAAACATGATAAAAATACATTTTTGTGTTCATTTCATTCCTATTCAAGACACTTTGATAAGAATGACTATATATTTAATGTAAATGGTAAATGGAGCTTATTTATATAGCGCTTTCCAGCCCCCTGTGAGGAGCCCCAAAGCGCTTTACAATACCAGCCATCCACCCATTCATTCAGACATTCATACACCGGTAGTGGTAATGTAGGCGGATACAGTGTATCTATGTTTACAATTTTGGTTGGTGGTGTACCTCGGGATTTTTTCAATGAAAACACTGTGCCTTGGCTCAAAAAAGGTTGAAAAACACTGTTGTAGAGGGTAAATAATGTGGGCCCAAGGACTGACCCCTGATGAACACCACAGGTGACCATGTGGGTCTGAGATCTTGCTTCCTCAATGGAGACATACTCAGATCTGTCAGAGGTAAGAGCGGAACCATTCCAGAGTTGTCTCAGTCAGTCGTGCAGTGTGTTGTGGGGAGTGGAGAAGGATCCACAGTATCAAAAGCTGAGCTCAAGTCCAGGAGGATCAGAAGGGAGGGAGAACCAGCATCAGCTGCCATCAGAAGGTCATTTGTGACCCTGACCAAAGCTGTTTCCGTGCTATGAGTAGGGATGGGAATTGTTAAGAAATTATCGATATCGATTCCTTTATCGATATCATTTATCGATTCAATTCCTTATCAATTCTGTTAACAATTCTCATTGAGTTAGAAAAAAATATATAGTACACCATTTGTGTGCATGAAGTATTTAATGCTCTTTCACCAGAACAAAAATAGAACTTTTATGAAAAAATAATTCCTAATTAACATTACCGTATTAAGGGGCTGTCCATGGTTGGAATGGGTGAAAGGCTTCTATACAGTTGGACTTCTGTCTCTTCCTCAAAAAGTTCTTCTAGGGTTGTCTCTTTTTGCTGCTTTACAGGAGGCATCTGAAATTATTGACATAACCACAAGATTCAATTTTAAAATAAATAGTGTAATAATCCATGCAATCTATCATCTTTCATTACAAAAAACAAAACTTACATAGTTATCATCTTCATCCTCTTCTGCCTCCCTCTGTGTCTCTCCCTGGACCCAGCTCTGCCAGCTTCAGAAGAAATTCACCATTAAAAACACTGAGCAGCAAGAAAAGCTCTCACAACAGAAAGAGGCTACAATGAAACACACTGAACAAAAATATAAAACAACACTTTTGTTTTTGCTCCCATTTCTACGGTGGCATTTTTAGGTCTGTTGTGTGTTAATATCGTCATCCTGAAAGCTAAGTGTGCTAGCAACAGCCTCTGAGCCAGCCAGACTCCGGCAATCCTCGTCAGCTAAATGTTATTACATGAGATGGAGATTATTTATAAAATACAGTGGAAGCAGTATAGCTAAAAGGTAACAAGTGAAAGAATTTGACGTTACCTGCTGTAACATTTACAACGGAGGTGGACGCTTTCTCTCCACTTCCTTCTCCTCCAAGCAGCGTGTTAAAAACGGTACATTTCTTCAAAATCAGCGCATGCCGAGTGGCCAAATCTTCTGCATGTTCGACGTATTTCCTCCCTTTATCGTAATGGACGCGTTGCATGCGTTACAAGTAGTCCTGGTCTCATCTTTTTTCGTGAAATGAAGCCAAACGCTTGAGCGCTTCCTCCGCGACGCCATTTTGAACATAGATATCATATATAGACACCACCACCACTCGTCTCGGGCGCGGCACATGTCTGTGATGTCAGCGCTTGAATACGTCACCACCATGAGTCTACAGAACCGGTAAGCTGAATCGTTAAGACATGCATCCTACAATTCCATGGAATTGGACTATTAAGAACCGGTTCTCTAACAGAACCGGTTCTCGGTTCCCATCCCTAGCTATGAGCTGAACGAAAGTGGGACTGGAATACTTCATAGATATTATTAGCGGTGAGGTTGTCATGTAGATGGGCTGCCATAAGTTTTTCCATAACTTTGGACAAAAATGGAAGGTTGGCAACAGGTCTAGTTGACATGATGGGCTGGATCCTATGTGGGCATCTGAAGAAGAGGTTTGATTGCTATTTTCAAGGTAGGTGGGACAAAACCAGTTTGGATGGAGACTTTTATCACAGATGTGATCAAAGCACTGATGAAAGAGATGTTTCTTTTCAGCAGAGCAGTGGGGAAAGGTTTAGGATTTCATTCCTTTGATAATAGTTGTCACTTCTTAATCGGAGACTGATGTAAAACAGAGAAGAATTTGAGGATTGTTATCCTGGGGCTTGTAAAATGATGCAGTTGAAACTAATAGGTTTGTAAGGCAGACCGGATGATGTGAATTTTGTTATGGAAAACGTCCATACAGTTATTGCAGTGTTCTTCAGTTGTTTCTGTAAGGCCCTGTTTACACGGACACTGTGGGGGAAACGCAACTTTTGGGTATGTTAATTAGGTTGAAAGTTTTGCGTTGACATGGGCGAATTCTGTGGATACGACTCTCTCCCCCCCCACCCCCCGTACTCATGAATTTACTGTAGTTACCATGCTGGGCCATTAGATGGCGCTGTGATTTTTGGAACCTTCACTACTGCGCATGCGTGCCACTGCTGCCTGAGGTAAACAAAGCACACGAGGCAGCCTGTTTTCCTCTCTGGCTAAAAGTTCAGCTACTACAAGTTGTTGTCAACAAGTTAAAGCTGGAATTTGGATAAGAGTCAACAGATTTGACACCAAGTGGGGCCGCTTCATCTGCACACCAGTTGCTGACTGGACCGGAACCGCGTCAACATGTCTGACTTTAGTCCGTGAGAATCAGCTGATTTACAGCAGCGCTACAAGGTAAACGATGTTCTTAATAATGTTTCCTTGTGTTTAGTTCGATCACAGAACAACCAACTGAGGTTTTATTTTTATTTTTTTCCTGCGAGGTCGAAGCTGTTCCACGAAGCGGACCGGCGGTTCGGATGTGGGTCCAGTGTCCACCAGGATGAAAACAACAGAGTCCAGTTCATTAAAGTTCGGTTAACGTGTTTTTAAAAGTGTTCAATTTAATTCTCAGTGTTTGTGACATGAGTTTGTGGTGTTGAATAAATAAATAAATTAAAAATCAACCTGGTGTCTTCATTTTCAACATGCAGCATGTTAGGCATGACGTAACGAGTCCAGATAGCTTCATTTAGCTCAGATAAATGTAAATATCTCCCACGCTAACATAAATACTGTTTATTATTGTTAAACTGTTAATATATAGCACATTTAGTATGTTATAGTGCAGCGTGACACGTGAAATGTCCGACTGCCTCGTTAACAGACAACTGGATCCAGGCAGCTGGCTCTCTTCCAACACAGATGCAGGTAAGGTGTAGAATAATTAAATATGAGAATCAAAATATATTCCATCAGCTATAGTTCAGAAAGTGGTGCGTGTGTCCACTGTCCAGTCCACCGCCATTGTTAAAATGCCGGCTGTCTGCGCGTGCGTGCTGCGTGCATGTGTTCAAACAAAAGCTCCGCGGGAGATGTTTACATTATCAACGGGGGGTCAGCGAAAAACTTCCACCTTGAGAGCAGGGTCAGAAAAGTATCGGTGTCATCGAGGGGGGCCAGCAGCGTCGTGTAGGCGATAAGCAAAGTCGCAAAGAGAAAGTAGCGGTTACACTCAAAATATGCGCCGTGTAAACTGGCCCTAAGTGAGGAGGTTTTGTGTTGAAGGAGGTGGTTTACTTTGGAAAAATGTTGTTTGGAGTTCTCAGGGCTGTTGTTAATGATGGTAGAGTAGTGGTTGGAACGTGCTTCATGGAGGGCCTTCATATAAATCTTAAAGCTGTGAAGCTCCTCCGTTGTAGGCACTCCTCGTATTCACTAAATAATTAACAATATCAGAGTAACTTCTCGGTGACTACTTGTCCGCTTCGGCTGACATGATTTCTTTCTCCAACTCATAGGGGTCAACACCGACCACTGCTATTTTTTGAAGATATCTAGCTCTTGCGCCTTGGTCAAGAGTATCAATATACTTAGCTCTGGTAGCTCTAGTCTGTTTGTTCGCCATCTTCCGCCTATACAAATGGCGGAGAACCCTGTATTGCGCAATACTGGTCATGTGTGTGGGAACTATGTATTGGGACTCTGTGTGTGTGTGTGTTTGTGTGTGTGTGTGTGGGTGTGTGTGTGTGTGTGTCCATTTGTTATATTTGTGAAAATACTATCAATTATTGTGGCACTATAAGTTGTAATTCTTATTGGCTTTGATATCAATGGATACAGATTTAAACTAGGGCTGAACGATTTTTGAAAATAATCTAATTGCGTTAAAAAGAAAGGTCTTCAAGCCCCTCTTAAAGTCAACCACAGACTGCAAAGCTTTTTCCTGTCAGGGGACTGCATTCTGAGGACTGTGTGTAGATGACTGTAGAGTAATATTGTTGGCAATCAGTAGGACCTTGCTTAAAATAGTATTGCCAAACAACTTGTCTAGCTTTACTGTAGCTCTTTACACAGTGTTACTGTATAGTGTTCTAACTTGAAGTTAATATTAAATGAATCTTAATGACTCGTTTGGTGTCTTCTCTACAGGTTTCTGCTCACCCTGACCAAACTGTAGGAGAAGAACCGATGGGATCAAGATTTATGTTGTGCGAAGAGACTCAACAAAACTTGAACTCAATCATTTTCAAAGTAATTCAGAGGATTGATTTTCAGGTTGTTGAAAAAGGCAAAAATTGTTCTAGTAATATGTTTGCTTAAAGGTATCATAATTAGTTTTTTCTTTCTTTTTTTAAGTTGAGCTTCACCTTTAGTTGAAATGAGGCACAATGCTTTGTAGAGCTCTTTGGTGATCACCTTAATTTAAAGGACTTCAGGATTAAAATTTGAGTAGAATAGTGTTCTTAAAACCTGCTTCAAAGAAAGTTTTATTTGCTTCTGAATCTGTTTAAGTAGGATCTTTTGTTTTGTTTGAGTCATGTGTATTGTGTATCTTCTAGATACTCCCTGTGATGGACTGGAGACTTGTCCAGGTGTCCCTGTGATGGACTGGAGAATTGTAAATGTGTCCCTGTGATGGACTGGAGACTTGTCCATGTGTCCCTGTGATGGACTGGAGACTTGTGCAGGTGTCCCTGTGATGGACTGGTGACTTGTCCACGTGTCCCTGTGATGGACTGGAGACTTGTCCAGGTGTCCCTGTGATGGACTGGAGACTTGTCCAGGTGTCCCTGTGATGGACTGGAGACTTGTCCAGGTGTCCCTGTGATGGACTGGAGACTTGTCCAGGTGTCCCTGTGATGGACTGGTGACTTGTCCAGGTGTCCCTGTGATGGACTGGAGACTTGTCCAGGTGTCCCTGTGATGGACTGGAGACTTGTCCACGTGTCCCTGTGATGGACTGGAGACTTGTCCAGGTGTCCCTGTGATGGACTGGAGACTTGTCCAGGTGTCCCTGTGATGGACTGGAGACTTGTCCAGGTGTCCCTGTGATGGACTGGAGACTTGTCCAGGTGTCCCTGTGATGGACTGGAGACTTGTCCAGGTGTCCCTGTGATGGACTGGAGACTTGTCCAGGTGTCCCTGTGATGGACTGGAGACTTGTCCAGGTGTCCCTGTGATGGACTGGAGACTTGTCCAGGTGTCCCTGTGATGGACTGGAGACTTGTCCAGGTGTCCCTGTGATGGACTGGAGACTTGTCCAGGTGTCCCTGTGATGGACTGGAGACTTGTCCAGGTGTCCCTGTGATGGACTGGAGACTTGTCCAGGTGTCCCTGTGATGGACTGGAGACTTGTCCAGGTGTCCCTGTGATGGACTGGAGACTTGTCCAGGTGTCCCTGTGATGGACTGGAGACTTGTCCAGGTGTCCCTGTGATGGACTGGAGACTTGTCCAGGTGTCCCTGTGATGGACTGGAGACTTGTCCAGGTGTCCCTGTGATGGACTGGAGACTTGTCCAGGTGTCCCTGTGATGGACTGGAGACTTGTCCAGGTGTCCCTGTGATGGACTGGAGACTTGTCCAGGTGTCCCTGTGATGGACTGGAGACTTGTCCAGGTGTCCCTGTGATGGACTGGAGACTTGTCCAGGTGTCCCTGTGATGGACTGGAGACTTGTCCAGGTGTCCCTGTGATGGACTGGAGACTTGTCCAGGTGTCCCTGTGATGGACTGGAGACTTGTCCACGTGTCCCTGTGATGGACTGGAGACTTTTCCACGTGTCCCTGTGATGGACTGGAGACTTGTGCAGGTGTCCCTGTGATGGACTGGTGACTAGTCCAGGTGTCCCTGTGATGGACTGGAGACTTGTCCAGGTGTCCCTGTGATGGACTGGAGACTTGTCCAGGTGTCCCTTTGATGGACTGGAGACTTGTCCAGGTGTCCCTGTGATGGACTGGAGACTTGTCCAGGTGTCCCTGTGATGGACTGGAGACTTGTCCACCTGTCCCTGTGATGGACTGGAGACTTGTCCACGTGTCCCTGTGATGGACTGGAGACTTGTCCAGGTGTCCCTGTGATGGACTGGAGACTTGTCCAGGTGTCCCTGTGATGGACTGGAGACTTGTCCAGGTGTCCCTGTGATGGACTGGAGACTTGTCCAGGTGTCCCTGTGATGGACTGGAGACTTGTCCAGGTGTCCCTGTGATGGACTGGAGACTTGTCCAGGTGTCCCTGTGATGGACTGGAGACTTGTCCAGGTGTCCCTGTGATGGACTGGAGACTTGTCCAGGTGTCCCTGTGATGGACTGGAGACTTGTCCAGGTGTCCCTGTGATGGACTGGAGACTTGTCCAGGTGTCCCTGTGATGGACTGGAGACTTGTCCAGGTGTCCCTGTGATGGACTGGAGACTTGTCCAGGTGTCCCTGTGATGGACTGGAGACTTGTCCAGGTGTCCCTGTGATGGACTGGAGACTTGTCCAGGTGTCCCTGTGATGGACTGGAGACTTGTCCAGGTGTCCCTGTGATGGACTGGAGACTTGTCCACGTGTCCCTGTGATGGACTGGAGACTTGTCCACGTGTCCCTGTGATGGACTGGAGACTTGTGCAGGTGTCCCTGTGATGGACTGGTGACTTGTCCATGTGTCCCTGTGATGGACTGGAGACTTGTCCACGTGTCCCTGTGATGGACTGGAGACTTGTCCAGGTGTCCTGTGATGGACTGGAGACTTGTCCAGGTGTCACTGTGATGGACTGGAGACTTGTCCAGGTGTCACTGTGATGGACTGGAGACTTGTCCAGGTGTCACTGTGATGGACTGGAGACTTGTCCAGGTGTCACTGTGATGGACTGGAGACTTGTCCAGGTGTCACTGTGATGGACTGGAGACTTGTCCAGGTGTCACTGTGATGGACTGGAGACTTGTCCAGGTGTCACTGTGATGGACTGGAGACTTGTCCAGGTGTCACTGTGATGGACTGGAGACTTGTCCAGGTGTCCCTGTGATGGACTGGAGACTTGTCCAGGTGTCCCTGTGATGGACTGGAGACTTGTCCAGGTGTCCCTGTGATGGACTGGAGACTTGTCCAGGTGTCCCTGTGATGGACTGGAGACTTGTCCAGGTGTCCCTGTGATGGACTGGAGACTTGTCCAGGTGTCCCTGTGATGGACTGGAGACTTGTCCAGGTGTCCCTGTGATGGACTGGAGACTTGTCCAGGTGTCCCTGTGATGGACTGGAGACTTGTCCAGGTGTCCCTGTGATGGACTGGAGACTTGTCCAGGTGTCCCTGTGATGGACTGGAGACTTGTCCACGTGTCCCTGTGATGGACTGGAGACTTGTCCAGGTGTCCCTGTGATGGACTGGAGACTTTTCCACGTGTCCCTGTGATGGACTGGAGACTTTTCCACGTATCCCTGTGATGGACTGGAGACTTGTGCAGGTGTCTCTGTGATGGACTGGTGACTAGTCCATGTGTCCTTGTGATGGACTGGAGACTTTTCCACGTGTCCCTGTGATGGACTGGAGACCTGTCCAGGTGTCCCTGTGATGGACTGGTGACTTGTCCACGTGTCCTTGTGATGGACTGGAGACTTGTCCAGGTGTCCCTGTGATGGACTGGTGACTTGTCCACGTGTCCCTGTGATGGACTGGAGACTTGTGCAGGTGTCCCTGTAATGGACTGGTGACTAGTCCAGATGTCCCTGTGATGGACTGGAGACTTGTCCAGGTGTCCCTGTGATGGACTGGAGACTTGTCCAGGTGTCCCTGTGATGGACTGGAGACTTGTCCAGGTGTCCCTGTGATGGACTGGAGACTTGTCCAGGTGTCCCTGTGATGGACTGGAGACTTGTCCAGGTGTCCCTGTGATGGACTGGAGACTTGTCCAGGTGTCCCTGTGATGGACTGGAGACTTGTCCAGGTGTCCCTGTGATGGACTGGAGACTTGTCCAGGTGTCCCTGTGATGGACTGGAGACTTGTCCAGGTGTCCCTGTGATGGACTGGAGACTTGTCCAGGTGTCCCTGTGATGGACTGGAGACTTGTCCAGGTGTCCCTGTGATGGACTGGAGACTTGTCCAGGTGTCCCTGTGATGGACTGGAGACTTGTCCAGGTGTCCCTGTGATGGACTGGAGACTTGTCCAGGTGTCCCTGTGATGGACTGGAGACTTTTCCACGTGTCCCTGTGATGGACTGGAGACTTTTCCACGTATCCCTGTGATGGACTGGAGACTTGTGCAGGTGTCCCTGTGATGGACTGGTGACTAGTCCATGTGTCCTTGTGATGGACTGGAGACTTTTCCACGTGTCCCTGTGATGGACTGGAGACCTGTCCAGGTGTCCCTGTGATGGACTGGTGACTTGTCCACGTGTCCTTGTGATGGACTGGAGACTTGTCCAGGTGTCCCTGTGATGGACTGGTGACTTGTCCACGTGTCCCTGTGATGGACTGGAGACTTGTGCAGGTGTCCCTGTAATGGACTGGTGACTTGTCCAGATGTCCCTGTGATGGACTGGAGACTTGTCCAGGTGTCCCTGTGATGGACTGGAGACTTGTCCAGGTGTCCCTGTGATGGACTGGAGACTTGTCCAGGTGTCCCTGTGATGGACTGGAGACTTGTCCAGGTGTCCCTGTGATGGACTGGAGACTTGTCCAGGTGTCCCTGTGATGGACTGGTGACTTGTCCAGGTGTCCCTGTGATGGACTGGAGACTTGTCCAGGTGTCCCTGTGATGGACTGGTGACTTGTCCACGTGTCCCTGTGATGGACTGGAGACTTGTGCAGGTGTCCCTGTGATGGACTGGTGACTAGTCCAGATGTCCCTGTGATGGACTGGAGACTTGTCCAGGTGTCCCTGTGATGGACTGGAGACTTGTCCAGGTGTCCCTGTGATGGACTGGAGACTTGTCCAGGTGTCCTTGTGATGGACTGGTGACTTGTGCAGGTGTCCCTGTGATGGACTGGAGACTTGTCCACGTGTCCCTGTGATGGACTGGAGACTTTTCCACGTGTCCCTGTGATGGACTGGAGACTTGTGCAGGTGTCCCTGTGATGGACTGGAGACTGCATGCTATAATGTTGCATTCAGCTCAGTCTCATAAATAGCACCCCTCACAGTGGATCAACCAGTTTGCTGATGACAGCCAAAACCAGCTGCTCACATGATCAAGGAGGACCTGCAAACTGATCCACTTTGAGAGGGTGCTATTTATGAGAGTGAGCTGAATGTAGCACCTCAGACTGAGGAAGTCTTTATAAGACTAAGCTGAATACAGCATCTCAGACTAAGGAAGTCTTTCGTGGCTCGTAAGTCGGGGATCACCTGTACTTTACAGTGGGTTGTGATGAACCCTGTAGAAAAAGTAAAATTTTGTTTTAGAAATATGTATGTAGTGTTTGTTTGTTTGTTTGTTTGTTTGTTTATTTTATTCATTCATTTAATTTCCATTAAAACAATACAACTTCAGAGAAAAAATTATAAAATACCTATAAAATGAAAGGTGGCAGAAGAAGAATTAAATCTTATTAATTCTGCCCCTTCTTAACAAAATCAATTCAAATAATCAATTCAAGCAGTAATCACAAATAATAAAACAAAACCCAAAACATGTCACAATTATTCTTTATAGTATTCACTAATATTAACTAACTTAAATATATCTCGTCAGCATTGTATTCTTTATCCTTTTCTTAAATACAAATAATGAATCCTCATTTTTAATATCATTATTCAAACCATTCCATAGATCAATTCCCCTCATTAAAGTAGACCTACCCCGCAAACTTGTTCTAAACTTTGGCTTAACAAAAATATCAGTTCCTTTTAAATTATAGCTACTGCTCCTTTTTACAAAATACGCTTGTACGTTCGATGGTAAAGTATGATTCTGAGCCCTGTACATTTGTAATAGAATAAAGTAGTCCACCAAATCATAAAACTTGAGTAATTTCAATTGATAAAATAAAATACTTGAAGGATGACAATAATGTTTTCTTGAGATAATTCGTACAGCTCTTTTTTGTAAAATAAAAATAGATTTGGTTGCAGTTTTACAAGCTGTACCCCAGACACCAATACAATAAATCAAATGTGGGACAACAATTGTATTATATAGTAAACACAAAGCCTTGTCTGTCAGTAAGTCCCTCGTTTTATATAGTACTGCCATGGACTTAGACATTTTATTTCTTACAAAATTAATTTGTTTTTTCCATGACAATTTATCATCGATAATCACACCCAAGAACTTTACTTCATTCACTCTTTGAATCTCCATACCATCAATTTTGAAAAGAAAATCCATAGTTGACTTTTTTTTACTAAATATCATATACTTAGTTTTTTCCACGTTCAGTGATAACTTGTTTAATTTAAACCAAGTTTGAATTTTTTCAAACTCAATCTTCATTAAGTCAAACGTCTGATTCAAGTCTCTACCCGAGCATAAAAAAGTAGTGTCATCTGCAAATAAAACACACCTTAGAATCCCAGACACCTTAATTAAATCATTTACATATAAAATAAACAACTTAGGGCCAAGCACTGAACCTTGTGGTACTCCACACGAAATACTGCATAGTTGAGATCTCACATCATCAATTTGTACAAACTGTTTTCTGCCCTTCAAATAACTAGCTATCCACTGTAGGGCTAGACCTCTAATACCATACTGTTGCAATTTTTCAAGTAAAATGGTGTGGTCAATGGTGTCAAAAGCCTTTCTCAAATCAACAAACAGACCCATACAATACTGCTTATCATCTATTGCTGAAGTAACCTCTTCTATCAGTTCCATAAGAGCCAAACTTGTCGAATTATTTGATCTAAAACCATACTGACTATTACTCAAGATATTGTTTTTATCAAGAAACTTGTCCAATCTGGACACAAATAATTTTTCAAGGATTTTTGAAAACTGTGGCAACAAAGAAACAGGTCTATAATTATTAAATAAACATTTCTCCCCATTTTTAAAAATTGGAACCACCTTTGCAATTTTCATTTTTTCAGGGAATATACCTTTAGAAAGTGATAAATTACAGATGTGTGTAAATGGCTCTATAATATGACTTATTATCTCCTTCACAACCATCATATCCAAATCATCACAGTCTTTAGATCTTTTATCAGTAAATTGTCCAACAACCTTCATTATTTCTTCTTTAGTAGTTCCATTTAGAAACATACTGTTTACACAACCACTGATTAAATAACTCACGTTTTCATTCATTTTAGGAATTGAGGTTGCAAGATTAGATCCCACATTTACAAAATAATATTATAACCATTTACAATTTCTTTGTCATCATGAATTTCTACATTGTTTTCCACAAAATGTTGTGACAATCCCATGTTGCCCTTATGTTTATTTAGAACACTGTTAATTACTCTCCATGTCGCCCTCATATCACCACTGCATTTATGTAGTAATTGACTATAGTATTCCCTCTTATGTTTTCTTATAATCCCTACTAACTTATTTTTGTACTTTTTATATTTTTCTTCAGCATCCTGTGTTCTAGACTTTATGAAACGTGAATATAGATTATTCTTTTTTTACATGCATTCTTTAATCCATTAGTCATCCAAGGATGATCAACTTTTTTATCCTTAATGTAGGTTTTCTGCATACAGTTTTTTTTAAACAAATTTTCAAGGATCCTCATAAATTCATCATAAGATTTGTCTACGTCATCAACATAAACTTCATCCCACTTTTGTATGTCTAGATCTTCTTTGAATTTGTCTAATGCTTTTTTTGATGTATTTATTATATTATGTTTTCTTTTTATTGTTGTTGGTTTACTAACATCACTTTTGTAAATTGAGAAAACCGGTAAATGATCACTGATATCCATCATCAATATACCACTTATCACCTCCCCATCTGTTATGTTTGTGAATATATTGTCAATTAATGTTGCACTTTGGGTAGTAATTCTCGTCGGATTTGATATTAACGGATATAAATTTAAACTATACATTGAATTTACAAATATACTGATATTATTAGGATCTGCCTTGTTATCTAAATCAATATTGAAGTCTCCACATAAGAAAACTTTTTTATTTTTGCTCTTAACTAACAACTCCAATATTTTATCATTAAATATCTCTATCTTTGAAGATGGTGATCGGTAGACACAGCTTATTATA
>JBBPBX010058224.1:0-22174 GCA_038048925.1 Garcialebias charrua
TTGTTGATTCCTATAAATATCTGGGTATCCTGATCGATTCACATCTCTCTTTTAAACTCCACGTGGAAAACCTAGTGAAGAAACTGAAAGTTAAACTGGGTTTCTTTTTCAGAAACAGATCATGTCTATCACTGAATGTTAGGAAACGCCTTGTATCTGTGACTTTCCTTCCCTCCATTGATTACGGTGACATTCTCTACATGAATGCTCCTACAAGCACCCTGCGGATGTTGGATGTTGTCTATCATGGTGCACTAAGATTCATAACTGGCTGTGATTATCGTACCCACCACTGCACCCTGTATTCACTGGTTAACTGGACATCATTAACTTCACGCAGACTCTTCCACTGGTACATTTTCATCTTTAAATCACTTCTTGGTCTGCTGCCTTCATACATCTCCTCCTACATGTCTCTGTGTGAGTGCAGCTACAGCGTGCGCTCTCAGGACATGATTACCTGCAGTGTTCCGTCAGTGAGGACTGAACTTGGCAAAAGGGCCTTCTCCTACTCCGCTCCTGTTTCCTGGAATATCTTACAAAAAGATCTGAAGCTCTCAACCTTGACTTCTCTAAATGGTTTTAAGAATCTGTTAGAATCCTGGCAAGAACCAATGCAGATATGTTCCTGTTTTTGATTTTCTACATCTGCCTTATAATCTGTCTGTTTTTGCTACTTCAATATCTTTGTTTTAACTTGTTAAAAAAAATCTGTATTTCTCTATTATGATTGTCTATTGTTATTGTTGTCATCATTCTTTAGTTTGTAGCAGGTCACTCTTGTAAATGAGTCCTCGAGGCTCAATGAGATTAACCTGACTAAATAAAGGTTGAATGAAAAATAATAACTATATAAGCAGTCAAAGCTTAATTTAAAATGTCCGGTTGGGGTGGGGGTGAGTTCGGGTTCAGACCTGTAATTATTGTTAAGTCAACGGGTCGGGTGGGGTTCAGAAATGATGTCTACAGGCTGGGGCCAGGTTGGATTGGAGTTTTTGGGCCCGAATGCAACGTAGACCGACCAGTAAACAGAGAGCTTTGCCTTACAGCTCAGCTCCCTCTTCACCACAACGGACCGGCACAGAGTCCACAATACTGCAGACGCTGCTCCAATCCATCTGTCAACCTCACGCTCCATTCTTCCCTCACTCCTGAACAAAACCCAGAGATACTTGAACTCCTCCAGTTGACTCCTTAATGAACAATCAACAGAACTGAGTCTGTGTTGTCAGGACTGTCAGGGTCGTTGTAAATTAAAGTGAAAAATGTTTTTGGTTTGTGCAACGTACACAAAGCAGCATAGACAGGATTCAGTTATGATTCTTTTAGCCCAGTTGAGTTACAAACAAGTTGCCAAAACTGACAGATTTGCTTCCCTGAAGGCACCAAATGGCTTCGGTTACTGTCAGTACAATCAGGTTGTCCTCCCTACTGGGGGTGTGGGTGGGGGTGGCAGCAGTTCCTGCTTTTCTCGCTGGAACTTGAAACCTAATTTGCAGAGACGCCTCATGCATCAGTTACAGACGAAACCTTCGTTTTCTCCCACTTATGCTGCAAACGGTTTGAATCCAACTACAAACCAGCGACAGTAAAAACTGTCCAACTTGTCTTTGTACGCTCAGAATAAATGTGAGACACTTCTGCGGAGCAGCGTTCAGTTCAGCGCCACAAAAACAATCTTTTAGTGGCTGAATCACCACGGTAACAAGAGGCTTAGCTCATGCCAACAAGCAGAATATGAGCTAAATGTTTCAGTCACTGTCAGGAAAAAAGCTCAACTTGTTCACTGATTTGGTTTAGAGATCTCCCAGACCAGCGCTCTGCACCCAACTATGATCATCTACTGGTGGCTCGTGGACCACTTTATGTTTGTTGCAGGAGGCTTTTCAGGCTAAAACTACAAATATCTAATGATTTTAAACATTCATTGATATTTTTACATTTGAAGATAAAGGAAAAGACAGGGTTATTGTAAAGAAATATTTATTTTCATAGTTTTTTTTTCCCAATAAAAATAATAATAATTTAAACAATGGTGACACAGATTTCAGTTTACATACTGTACTGTATCCAATCTAAGTTTTATTTGTTTAAAGGAGCTGTATGTAACTTTTCTAACAATATATTTTTAACATATTTCTTCACTCTGTCACCACCTCCTGACAGACTGATGTTAGACAAAGTAATCTCTGAAAAAAACTATTGTCCCCTTGCTTCTCTAAAAGCATTTCTAAAAAGCCACAGTGACCCGCCGTTAACCAGCCAATAAAAACAGAGTTTGAATTTGAATTTCAGCAGAGCAAGGGGTAACAGAGCCATATATGGCTCTGAGGGGGAGGGACCAGAAACGTGTCTCTGTTCAAAATTTTCCTAAGTTCCAGCGTGTTCCAGAAATTACATACTGAACCTTTAAGGCATTCAAATTTGTTCATAATTTTATTATTTGTAAGACTGAGAGTTACTGCATCCAAGCAGTTGCCGGAACGCACCCGGTCAAAATAAGAGTTCCCAGATCCTGTTCCGTCAGGAGCCGGCTCAAATTAAGCCCTGTCGCACAAAAGCTGGATTTTGGGCACTTAGTGACCGACATTACCCAAAAACGAAGAAGCGGGTAAAAGATAATGGATGGAAAGATCGAAGGATGGAAATTTAAACAAACTATGCAGGCCTAGTGTGTTTTTTTTTTATTGTAGAAAAATTAAGTACCTACCGTATTTTACGGAATATAGGTCGCGGGTTTTTATCATTTTTGCATGCCCTGCGACCTATATTCAGGTGTGACCTATTTATGTTTGTTTTTTTATAAAATAAGCTGATTTGTAATCATTTATTAACAAAAATTAAACTGAGACACACTCTTACAATAATGTCAGCTAACAAATATATTTTTTAGGTGTTTATCCTGCTAAAATTATTCATTTATTAAAGAAAAGTTCAGCTCAGACACATATTTGCTATAATTTTTATCAAACAAATAATTGTTTTTAAGTGTTAATCTTCTTAAAAGCCTTGCTGTGCGCTCCTGTGGCAGACATTTGCAGCAGAGCTAAACACGGTCCACATTTTGACGTAGGTGCAACCTATATACTGTATGGATTTTTCCAATTATTTGGCAATAATTGGACAATGCGACCTATATTCGGGTGTGACCTATATTCCGGAAAATATGGTACTTTAAATAAATGAATCATAAAGTTAAAGTACTTTGTATGTTTTACTCCTTGTATTGGTACTAGTATTCACAAATTTGCTAAATACAATAGATGACATGAAACTGTTAAAACTGGCAGTGGTTTGTCCATTCTGGTCAAACCTGGAAAGAGCCGCTGCAGAGGACCCAAAGAGCCGCTGCAGAGGAACCAAAGAGCCACAGGTTGCAGACCCCTGTCCCAGACAAAAACAAGCTGTACGCCAATGTCCCCATCGCTGAGGGAGTTGAACAGTGATTGTTTGATGTTTTGGAGATTAGTGTTTTTCTGGACTGAAATTGAGCAGGGAATGCAAGTACCGGTAAACCTTAATGGTTTTTGGTGCACAATATTCAAGTGGGCAGGAGTTACACTTTGTAGAACAGAGAGAGGTTTTTTATTTTTCTGCTTTTCTGAGGCATCGTAGAGTGACGGATCTTGACGAGCGGAAAGAGCAATTTTATCTACCACCAGGTGCAATGGTGGAGCCAGGGGGTGGCCACTGGTAGATATCTTCCCCCACCACACACACACACAATTATTTGAGGAAACTATACCTTTATGCAATAAAAATACTAGAAAGCATACTGGTAGTTTCCTCAAATGATAGGAGTGGTTGGTTTACATATACAGTACTGTATATGGCGGTGGCCATCTTGGATTTTGACACGGCAACCCAGTTTTTGAAAGTAACCTTTCTTACCACACACTAACGTGTGTGCCTCACTTATTTTTCTAGTTCTCATGCTCACAACATGCAAAGGTGAATGGACAGACAGATAATACAGTAGTTCCAATTCCCCCTTTTCACAACGCAACATGGACAACAAAGTACCAGCATCAGAACCACCAGTAGTACCGTCTAGTTTTAGCCTAGGTTAGGTCTGGATAATGGAGAAGTCCTGATTTATGGACCTTGCTTCAAAGTAAACCCCTCACAGGGTTAACAGAAAAAGGTTTTGGCTGTGATCGCTCACCTTCAGCTTGTGTTCATGCTCCTTGGTGACCTGAACCAGCAGCTGAGCCTTGCGTCGGTTCAAGGCGTCGATGAGGGCGTCGCACTGCGCCACCAAACAGGCCTCGAACTCCACACCGTTTTCCTGAGAGATGAACAAACCCAGAGTGAGGCTGAGGAGTCACAGGGCAGGGGACAGAGTAAAACACTGGAAAAGAAAGAAAGCTTCATCATTTCCTTCTTCTTTCAGCTGTTCCCTCTTCAGGGGTTGCTACAATGAGTCATCCGCCTCCTTCTCTGTCCTCACGCCAACTACCGTACCTCCATGTCCTCTCTAACTGCATTTTCCAACATCCTTCTACCAATATACCCACTGTCCCTCCTCTGGACATGTCCAAACCATCTCAGTGTGGTCTCTCTAACTTTATCTCCCAGTTGTTCAACATGTGCTGTACCTCTGATGATCTCATTCCTGATCTTATCCATCCTTGTCACTCCTAAGGAGAACCTCAGCATCTTCATTTCTGCTACTTCCAGTTCTTTCTCCTGTCTTTTTGTCCATGTCTCTGTCTCCAGACCATACAACATAGCTGGTCTCACCACTGTCTTGTAAACTTTTCCTTTGACCTTTGCTGACACCTTTTTGTCACAAATCACTCCTGAAACTTTTCTCCATCCACTCCATCCTGCCTGGACTCTCTTCTTCACCTCTTTACCACATTCCCCATTTTCCTGGACAGTGGACCCCAAGTACTTGAAGTCCTGCACCTTTGTGACCTCTGCTCCTTGTAGCCTCACTGTTCCACCTCACACACATGTACTCTGTCTTACTACGGCTGACTTTCATTCCTCTTCTTTCAAGTGCATACCTCCACCTCTCCAAGTTCTCTTCCACCTGTTCCCTGTTCTCACCACAGATCACAATGTCATCTGCAAACATCATAGTCCATGGGGATTCCTGCCTGACCTCATCTGTTAGTTGGTCCATCACCAGAGCAAACAAGAAGGGGCTCAGAGCCGATCCTTGATGCACTCCCATCTCCATGTCACTCCTACAGCACATCTCACCGCTGTCCTGCTGTCTTTGTACATGTCCTGTCCCAGTCCAACATACTTTTTTCCTTCAACCTTTATTTATACAGGCTAGCCTCTGTTATTTGTGACGTGGGATGCCTGGAGAAGCTGGTGGTGGTTCCTGACCAGAGGGAGCTACTGCAGATGACTTCATCCTTGACCGGACTTTAGTTTAGTTAATAAAATTTCTGTTAAACCTTTTTCCTTGTGTCCTGCGTCCTTCAAATGTGTTTTGATCCTCACCGGTCGTAACACCTCATTGAGCCACGGGAACTGATTTACAAGAGGGACCTGTTCCTGTTCCAAACAGAACTTCTCTGCCACTCCTCCTCCCTCGGCGCCTGTCATATGCGTTTTCTAAATCCACTAAGACACAACAGAGTTCTTTCCTGACCCCCTCTGTACTTCTCCTCTTCACTAAAATCTGTCCAGTAGTTCACAATATATTTTGCTTAAAAACAGACAAGGCTGCCACCAACAGCTATTGCCCAAGTTTCAAATTAAACCATTGCACAAACTGTAGCTTTATTATTATTTTTTAATTATTTATTTCCTTATTCATTTTACATTGTGTTAAAAGAAAAACCTTTTTACATGTAATATTAAAAGAAAAAAAAAACATAAAATGAAAGGTGGCAGGAAGAAGAAGAAATCTTTTTATACCTGCCCCTTTTTTCCAAAACAAAAAACAAAATCAATACAAACAATTCACTCAAACAATACTCGTCAATGAACAATCGAACCAAAAGAGTAACCCATTACAAAACTAACAATTTCTAGTACAATAAACAATTAAAAGAACTTTTTAGTATTTTGTTAACAATTTAGTTTTAATCATTTTTAGAGTAAGTGTTGGGGATAATAATGCTCAGCTACTGTCAACACAGTTTAGCCTACCATCTGTTAATTGGCTGCATTATAGCCATTTTTGTTTTTGTTTACTAAGATTGCACTGCTGTGGTGGCCATCTTGAATGAGGTTGAACCAATAAGGTTATCTGTTGTAGATGTATACATCTAATAATCACTCTGAGAGTTTCGTTGAAATCTGTTCACTGGTTCCATAGATGTTTTGCTAGATGTTTTGCTAACAGACGGACACATGCACATACACAACTTTGACGGTGGCTGATATGAGTTATAAAGAAGAAAAATAAGGGAAAATTTATACTTTTCACTTGTTCCATTGATTAGATGAAACATTTGAATTACTCTACATTTATCCACCTTCAGGTCGCTGGGTTTGACTGAGGGAAAATTATTATCTCCAACATTTTAATCTCACTTTACTCCTCCAATCATTTTATTTACTTAGAGGGCTGCCTTCTGTGGCTCTTTAGTCTTTTTGCTGTTCTTTTGCAGCTTTAACCACAAAGAATATAGAAATAAATATAAATTTACCTCAATAAATAAGGATTTATTTTCCCATTTTAAGTAAAAAAAAATACAAATAAAAAAGTATAATAAAAGTATATTTTGTTTTGTACACATGGGATAGGCCATTTTCCTTAAAAAAAATAATTAAAAAATGTTCTCATAAGCTTAAGACTGTTTCTAGAAATGTTTCCATCCACATGGAAACACAGAAAATGACCCAAAATACTGCAGTAACTATGCCAGGCCTGTTGGTGGCGCTGTGACGTATCCACAAAACATACAAGAAAACAGGAAGGAAGCCGTGGATCAAACATCCTGTTTAATCAGAACTGCTTCACGTTGGATGTGTCAACCCAGAACCATTCTGATGTTTTATGGTTCAAACTGGAAACACAAGAAGACAAAGACGATTTAAAAATAAAATACCTGGATGTGCTGCACAATGTTTCTCAGCTGGACCAGGAACTCCTTGGCTTCAGTGGCTCGGTCTGACAGGCCGGTCAGAGCCTGAGACAGCTGACCCTGTGTGGAAACAACACAACACATTAGGGACAGGAATTACAAGAACTGTTACATAGGAAGATATGTTCCAGTATGAACTTATAACTT
Organism: Garcialebias charrua; assembly: GCA_038048925.1. NCBI lineage: Eukaryota > Metazoa > Chordata > Actinopteri > Cyprinodontiformes > Rivulidae > Garcialebias > Garcialebias charrua. The sequence continues at coordinate 7,203 of JBBPBX010058224.1, forward strand.
ACAGAAAGTAAATCAAAACTCCAGGACGCCACTAACCCTAATAAACCTGAGCCAACATGAAAAAGGCTCAAACTGTGTATTTTACTGATCTTTTTTCTTCTTCTTTGGCTTTTCCCTCTACAGGGGTCTCCACGAGCCCTCCATCTCACTCTGTCCTCACTCCAACTACCTCCATGTCTTCTCTAACTGCATCCACATGTCTCCTCTTTGTCTTTTTCCTGGCAGCTGCATTTCTAACATCCTTCTACCAATATACCCACTGTCCATCCTCTGGACATGTCCAAACCACTGTCCCTCCTCTGGACATGTCCAAACCATCTCAGTCTGGCCTCCCTAACTTTATCTCCCAGTTGTTCAACATGTGCTGTACCTCTGATGATCTCATTCCTGATCTTATCCATCCTTGTCACTCCTAAGGAGAACCTCAGCATCTTCATTTCTGCTACTTCCAGTTCTGTCTCCTGTCTTTTTGTCCATGTCTCTGTCTCCAGACCATACAACATAGCTGGTCTCACCACTGTCTTGTAAACTTTTCCTTTGACCTTTGCTGACACCTTTTTGTCACAAATCACTCCTGAAACTTTTCTCCATCCACTCCATCCTGCCTGGACTCTCTTCTTCACCTCTTTACCACATTCCCCATTTTCCTGGACAGTGGACCCCAAGTACTTGAAGTCCTGCACCTTTGTGACCTCTGCTCCTTGTAGCCTCACTGTTCCACCTCCTCCCTCTCATTCACACACATGTACTCTGTCTTACTACGACTGACTTTCATTCCTCTTCTTTCAAGTGCATACCTCCACCTCTCCAAGTTCTCTTCCACCTGTTCCCTGTTCTCACCACAGATCACAATGTCATCTGCAAACATCATAGTCCATGGGGATTCCTGCCTGACCTCATCTGTTAGTCGGTCCATCACCAGAGCAAACAAGAAGGGGCTCAGAGCCGATCCTTGATGCAATCCCACCTCCACCTTGAAGCTATCTGTCACTCCTACAGCACATCTCACCACTGTCCTGCTGTCCTCATACATGTCCTGTACCAGTCTAACATACTTTTCTGCCACTCCAGATTTCCTCATGCAATACCACACCTCCTCTCTTGGCACCCTGTCATATGCTTTTTCTAAATCCACAAACACACAATGGAGTTCTTTCTGACCCTCTCTGTACTTCTCCATCAACATCCTCAAAGCAAAGATGCATCTGTGGTGCTCTTTCTTGGCATGAAACCATACTGCTGCTCACAGATAAGTCTTGCTTCCACAACTCTCTCCCAGATCTTCATTGTGTGAATCATCAAATTAATTCCCCTGTAGTTGCTACAACTCGACAGTTTTAGTTTCAATCCATCATGAAAAGAGGCGATTGGCATTTCTTCAAGGAATGCCAGGCCTTTAGCTCCTTACAGCTGTTTTTGTGTGAAAACCTCTGAATGGTACAGTTTTAGCAGAGGTCAGCGAGTCGCTACAGAGAATGTGACATTTGCAGAATGAAAGTGTCAGCCCTGAAACAAAACGCTCCATCTGCCGAGTTCTTTCACAGAAAGCACAGTTTTCAACTCAAACATGGGGGACAGGAAATGCCATTGTTGTGAACATGTGCAGTGACACAGATGTGTTGTCTTGTTTAGACAAAAAGGAACGAATTGTTCACATGTATGTACAGAGAGGCCGTGTGAACACGGCGGTGACAGAAGGAGACCCGACCCCATGGGAACCTCGTTCAGCTGAGTGACCAATCAGCGACTTGGTGACCATATTGTCTCCTGAGGGTCTGGAGCTTAACCAAGGAAAGAAAAAGCATCTCCACTGTGAGAGAGAGCAATAAAACGAGCACACTGCTCATCCGTGACAGCCAGGCTTCTGGTTTCTGACAGCCGACCAGGAGGGGGCTGGTCTGTGGGGGCCGACAGCTGACCTTTGACCTCAGAGTTTGGGAAACGTGACCGCTGCTGCTAACAGCCTGGGCTGGCAACAGCTGAGCAAAGATCTAAATGTAAACTTTCCAGGATTGACTTCCTTTTTTTTCATCTGGGGATTCCTCGGATTCCTCTTTCAAAATCTCAGGAGATCAGCAGCTCAAAGGAACGTACAATTCTTCACAGGAAATGTTAAAATAGATTTCTGCGTACAACAAAAAACTGTTTGCCTTTAAAAAAGATGAAATCGTCTATCGTGCAGTTTAAAAACTGCCCAAAGTAGTGATAACTTTGCTGCTCTGCTCAGACCAGACTAATGCTGCCCTGAACACACCATCACCACTGTGAAGCATGGTGGTGGCTGCATCATGCAGTGGGGCAGAACTGATGTAACACGTGATGCTCGTAACATTAAAAGCATTTGAATTGTTTTACTTTATTTTACAGTTTTTTTCTCATTAAAATAAACGGAAAACTCTTCAAATCCTTTAAAAAAAAACAGTTCAAATCTTCAGCGCACAATTGCTTCGTTCTTAGCTCCCGCTTCAATAACTTGGGACTTTTATTTTGAAAAAAATGCAGCTTTTGTTTTGATTGTTTTAACTTGAACAACACAACGTTCACTTTTTTCAACACTTACTGGCCAAATCATTGAGCCCTCAGCGTTCACGCTGCGTTGTCGGAGAGAATGAACGTTTTTCTCGTTTGATATTTAAACGTCTGCTTCTTGACTTCTTTGAAAGGAAATTTAAAATAAGAGTCTAACTTGTCAAAGATAAACAATAAAATCTGCACCAAGTGGCACCTGAGTGAACTATTAAACCAGTTAAGACGAACTAAAGGAAATAAGACTTTTTTCTGTTTGGGCTCAGTGATGCAGCCAGAAGTGGTTTTCAGTCTCTGATCTGAGCACAGATTAAAACAAACATGATTTAATGAATTCACTTCTTCCTTCTGGCTCCACAATCTACCTAAAAGCTCATTTCCTCAAATATCAACATATTCCTTCCATATTCCAAGCGATACATCAATGTCACCATCGCTGAGGGATCTGAAGAGTGAATGTTTGTAGTTTTGTAGAAGAGTGTTTTTCTGGACTGGAACAGGGAATTAAAGTAAACCTTAATGTTTTGGGGGCAAAATATTTAAGTGGGCAAGAGTTAAACTGTGGAAGAACAGAGGGATTTTTATTTATTTATTTATGTGTGTCTGCTTTTGCAAGTAATGGATCTGAAGGGATCAATACATAGTTCTACTCTGAACCAACGCATTCAGGCATTTTGTCGCTAACCACCATTTTTGTAGGCACGCAGTATCCGCAGACACAGCTGAATAAGTTTAACCATCAAATATTTATTTCTTTACATCGCAATGGTTGTTTCGTGTTGGGTTAGATCACATATGTCAAAGTCAAGGCCCGCGGGCCAGATCCGGCCCGCAAATTTATTATCTATGGCCCCCTGGATGATATTTAATTTCTATTAGAAACGGCCCGCAGGCCACAGCCGCCCGCTGGTGTTTTGCAAGCACCAACACCACGTTCCCCACAATGCAACTGTAGTAGGGGTGGGGCCGATCTGATCCGGAGTCGTGTCTCATGAACCCAGAGTAATAAGACCCGCCTCACGTCACATTCAGGAAATCCATTTCATAGTTTGCAGCCAGCTACAACGTGCAGACTCACTGTGAGTAGCATCTTAGCTAACAGCTAGCCAACTTTTCATCGTAACATGTCCGCTGTGTGGAAGTATTTTACACTAAACACCACAAGACGGCAACGTGCAATGTCTGCAGAGCCATAGCGCCACATTAAACTGTAGTGAAGTTAGTTTTACGTTGGACATTCAAGCTCTGGGGCTTCAGCGGGACGCCGCTCTCACTGAACCGAAACAGGGAGACCGACCGCGGCCAGCTGCGTCCAGTCCGACCCGCTGTCTGACCGTCTCGTAGGAGGGACAGGCTGAGAGCGTCTGACCGAAATCAGAGCGCTCGCCCTGTAATAAAAACAAGAAAAACACACCGCTGAAGCCACGGAGCTCAAATGTTCACTGAGAAGTTGCTAAACTTCATCATAATTAATGACCAACAGCTATCAGCTGTAGAAAATGAAAGATTTCGCAGCTTGATACTTGCAGCCAACAGTAAACAATCATAAAAAAGCATATTATTAAAAATCATAAGAAAACTGTATTAAAAAAAACAAAACGAAACATAAACAGCTACATTATAAAACAATGTAAAATACTAAAAACAGGAACATGTCTGTGTTGATTTATGCCAAGAACTTAGCAGATGTAAAGCTATTTAATATTTTATTTAATTCATTTATTCATTCATTTAAGAGACGAAATAAAACAAATTCATCAAAAAGAAAACATTGATTGAAAAGAGTGCAGAAATTTAAAAAAAAAAAAATAATAAACTCATATCACCCCCTTATAATAAACATTGAACCAGTCTGGCCCTTGGCTTGTAGCAAATTTGTTTTTTTGGCCCTCGGTGTATTTGACTTTGACACCCCTGGGTTAGAGGATGTTCCAACGAGCAGACGGTTCGGCAAAGCGCAGTTTTTACTACATTCCAAAAATTAAGAAATGCAAAGGACCTCAGGAGCTAAGCACAGAACATCGTTGAGTCCGGCTTGGAAATATGGGAGTGGGAGTCAGTCTCCCCACCATCACAGACATTTACACCTCCAGATGCAGAAAAAGAGCCACCTGCATCATGAAAGACCTCACTCACCCAGCACACTCACTCTTTGCACCACTCCCCTCGGGACGGAGGTTGAGGAGCATCAAATGTAGAACCACTAGACTGAGGAACAGCTTCTACCCTGAGGCTGTCAGACTCATGAATAAATAAATAATAAGAATAAACACTGCAAAATGTCACATCATGCTGATGCTGATCTGTTTCTTGTTGCTGCGTTCATCTGTGACCATCTGCTCATGTTCGTGCTGCTGTTTATAATGATGTTTTTCTACTACATTAGGGCTTAGTGTATTACTAGCTGATGTCTCTCTTAGTTAATCCTAGATGTTATTATTGTTTTTCTCTTGCATTTGTTGTTGGATGTAACTGGGACCCTGTGTACATAATCTCGTTTTCAACACATGTACTACATGCGGTGCAAATGACAATAAATTCTCTCTGACTCTGACTCTGACTCTGACTCTGAAATATCAACCGCAAGGATCCGCCTTTGTAAACGTAAAGAATCTGCTCCGATCACATTTATCCTCGACGGGTGACAGTGGTGAACCAGGCCAATCATGTATGGAAACTATAGTTTTAAAGGCAAAGTTTCCTTAAATTATCGGGGTAGCTAGTTTACCAATATATATGGTGGCAACCATCTTGGATTTTGACTTGGCCGCTCAACAGTGACCTTTCTTATGCCTAGAGGTCGCCACACTAAAATGGAAGTTGGCACATTGCTTATTTTTCAAGTTATCCATCTCAAAAATGTTTTACCTATATTCATGGCAGCAACCATCTTGCATTTTTGCCTGGCAACCCAACTTTTGATAGTGACTTTTCTTACACCAAGATATGTATCCACCAAAATGGAAGCCGGTACCTCACTTATTTTTCAAGTTATCGTGCTCACAACATGCGCGAATAGACGGACAGAGTGTTTCCAATTCCCCGTCTTCATTCCAAGACAGGGAGTAAAAATAAATAAAAAGAAGGTCAACTGCTGCCAATCATCTGTCAAAATATTCAATCCGGCTCTTCCGGTTGATCACAGAGCAGCCAGGAGTCTCGTCTGTCCTCACCTTAACTTCTCTCTGTGATCCGGTGACAGACGCTGAGGCATCTCCAGCCTCGGCCGCTAACAGCCGAGGCTCGGCCGCTAACAGCCGAGGCTCGGCACACAAAATGATTGTCTGGAGGCGTTTTTCCACCCGGTCTGTTTCTGCAGCGCTCAGTCGTCAGAATCAGGTCAGAGGAAACTCGATGTCTGCACAGCTCACGGCTACTCCTAAGACTTTCAAACCGCGGGGACATCTGAGCTCTTATTTGTTGCTCCTCTGCTGCAGCAACTTTAAAAAGAAGTCAACTCAGGTCAGCTGTAAGACATCAAGACAATATCACGCCACAATGATCTGACACAACAGGCTCCTTAGGGAATGCATATCACCCGCCACATTTCACGCCAGAGTTTTAAACCAACATATTATGAGGACAGTAAAGCTGTAGCCATTGTGGTCAAACTATTAAAATAATCCCATGAGATATGCTCTTAAGTTTTAGGACTGAAATATATGCTGTGTTCACACTACAGGCAAAAGTGACCCAAATCTGATTCATTTATGGATTATTATTCATAAATGATTTATGAATAATAAATTAATTCATTCTAATAAACAAATTATTATTTCTCAGCATGATAAATTCATTTTTTTTCTTATCTGACAGGTCTTTTTCATCTGTGGTACTGTATCAGATCCATATTTATAGTTTATTATACATATAGCATGTAAATAAATATACATATACTGTATATGTATTTATATGTTTTTCAGTCTGATTTTTAGGTCAGTCAGGTGGGAGATGTGGATCAATCCAAATATTGATATGTTCAATACGTATACCACCATCGTGCAGTTTAAAGTTCGGACCTCCACACATCTTTAACTTCAGAACAGAAGTCCAATTGCTTCGTCTTTGTCCTTTTCATTTGCCAGGACCGAGACAACATCCACAGCAACATTTGATACAAACGTTTGAGTTGGACCGTATTGATACTAGTGTGAGGACTCAACAGGACATTCAGTCATTTAGTGCAGTTCCTAAAGTACAACAGTGATCAAGTTTTTACATTTCATATCCAGCTAAATACTTTGAATGATAGACGTCACAAATGTTCCCTACGTTCTGTGGAAAAGGTTGAAAAGTATTGCAAACTGGTTTTAAAAACATAGTTCTGGTAAAGATTTCAAGCTGTTTCAGTCTTGGCTTTGGAAACAGACCCTTCACTTCTAGATATGGGATGTAACATCACGCCAGGACTCAATCGGGCAAGACTATGGCGTCCGAATCACGCCGTACAAGACCGCCAGATTTCTATTGAGGCAGCTGCAAAGACAGGCAGTCTGAGAGAAAATGCCCCCACCCCACCCCGGCCCAACAAACAACCAACCCCCCACCTCCTTTCTGACTGATGTCTGAAGTTCTTTGTCAAGCGCCAAAGAATCTTGAAAATGAGGGAAGTTCAGCGGCGATATAGACACAGTGAGAACGGGAGTGAGTAATGACATTTGAGAGATTTTTGATTTTTAGCACGCTTGGATGTTTTAGTCAGGGTGTAGTTGATCGTGTTTGGTGTTTAGTCAGTTTTAGTATGTTTGAGTCAAAACAATGGGGCCATTTTTGAACGTGAAGATGTGGCTTCTGTTTGAGGTGAGGGATTGGACCCAGAAATGGACGGAGCTGCAGAACCATAACTTTCTCAGACTGAAGTACAGATGACAGAACAATGGCTTTGATGAGGAAGTGGGAGATTCACTGTTTTGGCCTGAATGGGAAAAAAAGCATAACCATCATATTCTATGTGATTACTCTTTAAGAGCACTTGGGACTATAATGGTGGATGACTGTTGGAAATGATAAAAAAGAACTTTCAGACTTTACTTAAAATAAAAGTTCTTCATGTATGAACCTAACGTGTTTGAAATATGCAAATATTATGGTGGTGACTGTTTTCATCAATGAGTGAATATGAATCCGTGTTTAAGTCGTTTCCCTCTGGGGCCGTCCTCCACAGGCAGCTACAAAGTGGCTGCTGCATCATTCATTAACGAGAACTGCTGTTATCAATAATGCAGAGAAGTGGTTAACTATTCACACACCAATCAGAGGGAAACTTAACAGATGTTTGGCGGGAGGAGGGGGTGTTCGTTAGACAGACAGGTGACACTAACGACGCTTCTCCAATGATAAGTGCGACTCCACTCAGCTCTCGTCTTATCAGTTCTTCTCGGGTGTAGGCATAGGCGTCGCAACAATTACAGGTAGTCCCCGACTTACGAGCAAGTTCCACTCCTACGACTGTCTCGTAACACGAAATCTCGTACATCGGAACCCGAAACGCGTGTTCTCGTAAGTCCGGATTTTCGGTCGTAAGTCGGAAAATTTATGCTAGTGCTACTATGAACACTTGTTTTTCATCAAAAATGTTCATACTGGTTCATAAACATGCTCAGAAACTTGTTTCCAAACGGTTAGCTAACACACTTTCATCTAAAAACACATAAAAGTGCTGTATTTTTTGTATGTTCTTTACAAATGTACTGCTCGTTCGCCAGCTCGTAAGTCCGGAACCTCGTAAGTAAGAGCGCTCGTAAGTCGGGGAATACCTGTATATAGGGGACATGTTCCCCCATATTTACCATGAAATATCAGTTCACCCAGCGCTGTGTCTCTTTCTGCATGAACAAATCTATTCCACTTGATTAATAGGAGAATACTCAAACCACTAAAAGTCCACTCCAGGTTTTCCTGGTTACTTACAACAACTCACCACACCACAGGCGCTGCTTCTCTGAGGTCATCTGCCCTGGCAGGGCGCTCACGGGGGGAGGAGGAGGACACTTCTGTTTTGCACGTTAGCTTAGCGCCATGTTAGTGCTGGCAGTAGTTGATCGGGATGGGGGGTGTTAGGATGTTAGGATGTGTGAGAGAAGCGGAGTGCTACGTCTGTAGCATCTTAGCTAATGCATGAGCATTGCGCGCCACTAGGTTAACGTTATGTTTGTTCGGGCAGTTTTGAGATGCTGTGTTGGCTCTAATCACACAAGGAGAGCTGTTGGTCAGGCTACTTCTTGTTGCTCTCTAAAATAATATTGAATCAAGTTTACACATGTATGTAAAGGCAGATGTTTAACAACCCATTAAAAAACACCAGAATGCAGAGAATGGCATCTACTTTATTCAAAAATTTCTGAGGGAGGACCCCCAGACCGCCATTCATCTTTCCCAGACATCCTACCCACATACACACACACACACACATTACAAATGCTTTTCAAACCAATGGATGTAAGTGATTTGTCACAGTGACTTGTTTCCCCACCCTGTGGGCGGGATCATCTATGCAAGTGGGCGGGATCTAAAGGGGTCATGGCGTTCGAGCCACTCCACCTGTTGTGGTTCTTAATCGCTCTATACTCACTCTTCAGTTTCTTTAGCTTATCTTGGCACTGCATAAGTACAGGCAAAGTCATGCTGCGCCATCATCTACGAGATCTCTCAGTAGATTAGAAATCAGAGAGGAAATGGATGTTCAGATGTAGTTTGCCATTTTGCTGGACGGGTCATCCTCCTGGTCAGACTTCAGTGACACTTCAGGAAAGCTATCACTGCATGCACGTCTGCAATCAGGGGTGCCTCCAAAGGGTTTTTAAAGAGGGTTCAGATTTAATGAGAATCCTGGGTTGGTGCCCCAAAAACAAAAACCAAAGCTAAATTTAAGAACTTTTTAAAAATGATGTATAAACTAATTAAAAACGTATTATAATATACAAGTTCAGGAGTCACCGTCTGATAGAAGCCTACTTGTTTAAAGGTTCACTATGTAATTTCTGTAGAACGCTGGGACTTAGAAAAATTTTCATCAGGTAAAAGCATTCTGCTCCCTCCCCCTCAGAGCCATATATGACTCTGAGGAGGAGCCACAGTCCGTTCTCTGTTGAACTTGAGTTCTGCAGCTCCGCCCCCTGCTGTGTGTCCGCTCAGAGCCGCTTCAATATTCTGTGATTATATGTTAATAAAACGTTCTAAAAAATATAATAAAACCATGAATCACTCGTCCAACAACACAAAAACCAGCAGAAATCAGCAGAGCTTCACGAAGCAACGTTGGACATGATTTAATTCGCTCGTGACTTCCTCATTCCTGTGAGTGAAGGATGAAGCGATCACTTGACTTTTGGCAAAAAAACAAAATAAAAGTCCAGCTCTGGGATGAAGAAGGGATATTTAATACATTTGTGTCACATACAAATCAGTCCTGCATCGCTTTGCAATCCTTTGAATGAGAACGTGCGCGGCGCTGAGGCTGGGACAGGCGGGGGCGTGGGTTGGGGCGTGACAAACAACTCTGTTTTTATTGGCTGGTCATTGTCCGGGTCACTCTGTGTTTTTAGTGTTTTTATAAATGCTGATAGAGAAGCAAGGGGACTATAGTTTTTTTCAGAGATTACTTTGTCTAACATCAGTCTGTCAGTAGATAGTGACAGAGTGAAGAAATATGTTAAAAATATATTGTTTGAAAAGTTACAGACTACATTACAAAGTTACATAGTTCATTTTTAAGGATAAAGAAGATTCCTGACCCTGATCATTAATCAGCTTTCTGCTCAGTCAGTGTTTCACTTTTGTCTTCAGGTGTTTGGGTCTCCAACTGTTCTCATTTTATTCCTTTTTCATTAACATTGACACAGCTAATGTCTTTACAAGCAGCTTCAGGGGCAAATGTTACCGCCATCCAACCAAACGCCCACTGAGAAAATCCATTCCCTGCACGCGTCGACTCCGTCCTCAGTCCCATCACGTGGGAACCTGAAACATTCGAGCGCCCGTGTCTTATCTGCCTCGAATCGCTTCGAACAGAAGACTCGCTTCAGGATCTGGTGTATGTGATCATCCCGAGCTGCTGGGCTCCATTAGTTCATCATTAATGAACTCAGCTGGGAGCAAAAAAAACAGCTCTAAACGTTCATGACTCAGACGAGTTGGAGGAAAATATCTCAAAATAACCACCGAGTCAAATCCCTTACATTGTTCAGTCTTACATTAACACCTTTGTGATCGTGTTCGCTCCTCCTGTGCTATTTTGTGCTGATGAACTTCTCCTGCATACTGTACTTGATCTTATTGCAAGAATTTAAACTTATAATAGTTAAAAACATTCAGGAGATGTTAGCTGATGGTTGGTTTTGGAAATATTAAACTTTATTTACCGTAAGCTTCTTTAGGATACATTGGGAAATTTTCAGCAGCTTGAATTTGGTCCAATCTCACCCCCCGTGACAACTTTATGTTGAAAAGCCAACAAAAGTCATGCCAAATTATATACCATATTTTTTGGCTTATAAGTCATTGTTTTTTGCATAATTTGCATGCCATACGACTTCTATGCCGAAATGACGTTTTTTTTGTTTGTTTTTCATATATATAAACCAATTTTTGGCTGAGATTAAAACACATCTGCACTCACTGGCTTTTAATGAGTTGGATGGATCATCTCAGCGAAGGAGAGGTGCTCACTAAGATTTACACACATTTACAGTATAAACAATGTTTAAGAGAAAAAGCCTGTTTTGTACGTAGAAAACGTCTTAGATCTTTGAGTTCAGCTCATGAAAAGTGGGAGCAAAATCAAAAGTGTTGCGTTTATAATCTTGTTCAGTTTATTTCTCAACACTGTAGCTGGTTTCTGCAGAATCCGTGCACAGAAAAGTATTGTGTGTGCAAACAAAACACATGTAACGTGACCACAGGAAGCCCAGACTCCCATTTCTTTTGTCTCCTGCACCATTTTTAGCATTTTGGATGCAGCCACCCTTTCATTTGGAGCTGTGTCTTCAGAGCGTCTTCAGATGTGCAGCAGGACGTCTGAAAACCACGAGCCGACGCTCAGTCAGAACCAGCAGACGGAGGTCAGAGCAGCAGGAGGAGCTGACTTCACGTCTGAAGACATCAGACGTTTCACGCCCGTCTGTCCTCAACAATTTGTCAACATGAAATGATCTTAGATGAAACTGTTCCAGGTGACGAGCATTCCCTCAAAGAATTGTTCCTGTTTTTCCTTGTTTTTTCAAACACTCATAAAAGAGGAGCGCGTGCACACCAGAAAAGCTTCAGAATGACTCATTCTACAGAATGAGCTTTTCAAAATCTCCCCCGCAGACATGGATTTACTGTTCCTGCTGTGGAGCACAGCAAGAAGCTTATTTTCTGCAGAGCCACAGGTCTCGGATCAGACTCCATGAGCCTGAAGACTCAGTCCAGCTCAGAGCCAGACTGCTCAACCAGCGGGTTCGGATGTTGTCAGTCCATACAATGGACGTTATCAACTGTTATTATCATCCCCATATGTAGCGGCGAAACTGTCCAATCTACCTCCTAGCATGTTTTATAAGAACGTTATCAGCGTTGTTATCGCTGTGAGTAGGCAGCGTGTTTCCGTTAACCCGGAAGTGTGTTTTTGTTTTTTTCAGCTTATGTAACCGTTTTCCTAAATCTAACCTTAAACCTGACCCAGAGGAACAACCCTAAACCTAACCCCCTTACCCTTGTGCCTAAACCTAACCAAGACCCTAAACCTAACCCAAGACCCTTTACTCTAAACCTAACCAAGTACAGTAGTAGGGATGCGCGATATATACGATATACGGTAGAAACGATAGAAATTTAGCCTACGATAGAGATCTGTCTTCTACCGGCTAACCGCAGAAAATCAGAGTTGTCAGATTTAATCTTTAAATTTTTTAGTTTAAAACTGTGCATAAGTGGTGTTGAAGTATTTTCTTCGAGTGCTAAGTAGCGAAGCTATAGGCCAACTTCGTCCGGCTTGCCATAGTTTGCCATATTCGGACGCATGCGCAAAACGCTGTGTTCCGTCAAAAGTTTTTTTTTTTTTTTTCGTTGAAAGTTAAAGTCAGCTTTAGAGAAAGCTGCCCTCTGATCTGTGAACAGAACGCTGTGTTGTGTGATTTTACTGCGAGACCCTCTGGTCAAAGCCACAGAGGAAACTGGTTGCCTTGTCAGCTCTCCTTAAAGCTGAAGGAGACGCCCACTAGAGGGTTGGAGGGTGAAGTGTTTTCAGTGTAAAATGCTGCTCTGTTACTGTTCATTTCTTAAGTGACAATATTGGAAACTGTTAAGAGTTAACAACATATTCTTTAGTTTAAAACTTATGGCTAAAACTACACAAGATATATTTTGCACTGTTTTGCACTACAAGAAAGAAGCCTAATGCTTGAGTTGTTAATTATTTAAAAACTCTCTGGACCTAGTAGTGACATTTTCTTAATAGAGATTATTTTGTGGTATAGCAGTTTTCAAAATAAATTATGGCAAAAGGACACCCTATGTTTTTTTTTTTCATTCCTATTGCAAGTTTTATACCAAAAACATATTGCGATATATATCGTTATCGCCATCCTTCACAATACATATCGTGATATGAATTTTAGGCCATATCGCACATTCCTACCATGTAGCTAAAGAAGGAGCCTGCTGTCATCGCTTGTAACGGTGACAATGTACCTTTAAACCTCCTAGGAGGTACAGGAGGGTCAATCTGACCGCTAAGTATGGGGATGATAATAACTGATAATGGCCATTTAATGGTTGATAACATCCGAAGCGGGTGTTTCAACCAGTGGTCCATGGGCCAGATGCACTCATTAAAAACTTTGTTTCCTAGAATCCAGTGGTGTAGTCTATGTGATACACGCGTATACTGGAAATACTCGGTCTGCTTGGGTAACCTCAAGTGTAGAAACAATTTCAGGAAAAATATATTTTTCTGCTTTTAACTATACTGTAGTTTATAATTAAATTGGATTTTCCTTGAGATTTTCTGCTTTCTTTATTGTGAAGGTTGTGGACAACCAGAGATTTTGAGTCAGGACAGTGTCCGCTGGACAACCTGGAAAATGTCCTTATGTCAACCCCTATGAGGGTGAACCAACCATCCCTGTCCAACAGGGTGGAGTCAGGTCGTCATGACGGTGTATTTGTGTTCAAACGTTTTGTGGCATTACTCATGCCTTGAGAGCATGAATAAATTAAACAAGTTAGTCAGCAACGCCACCCTGGGAATTTCATCCAGAGAATTTACTTTAAGGCCACGCAGGTTCGCTTTGCACTGATTAAAACATCCGGGAGCACTCTTTCATATCATGATAATTTATTTACAGTGAGCTTAAAACATCTTAAAAAAACATCCTTTAATTATGTAAATCATGTGTATCATACCAATTAAATAGACAAAACCCAAAAACCCTTTAAACCCCAAGACACTCAATTACAATAAATACAATGCATTCAGGTTTGCAACAAATATACGGTTCACCATTCCACCGGTGTGGTACTCGCGTTACACCACAGCGACAAGCAGCTGGGCTGCACTGACGTCACACTTGCAGCGCCACTGCAAGGGGAACAGTTGACGACACCACAGTCCGTGTTTCAATCACTCGTGCAGAGCTTCCCCAAACGGAGTCGCCAAGGACTCAGAGTGGACCTCGGAAGATAAATCAGCAGTCTCCGGAAACAGAGCAGCAGTGGTCCCGATGTGGGTGGGGGACCTAAAGAAAGTTAATTAATAACTACTCTTCATATAGCTGCCACAAATAGAGATTACAAGGTTAATTGTTTCCTTACCTGCCAGCTTCACAACCACGTACACACACACACCCGCAGCATGAGGGAGCGGAGAAGCGCAGCACCGTGGCGTTTTACCTACAACAACACCTCCATTTAGAGTTTCTGTCTGATATCAGCTATAGTGCAGAGAGTGACAACACCTACCCCGTGAAGGAATCAACACCGGCCCGCACCACGCTCAGCGATGGGTTGCCTTGCACGGCCAACACCCACAGCCATGCGGCAGGAGCAGGAAGACAAACAGTCTGACTGAATGCGGCAGCTGCCTATATACCACGCCCACTTTATCAACTAGACGTTCGCACCAGGAACCCATCAGCCTAATCAGGCATCTCTCTCTACTGCTACATTCTCATCCAAACGACTTCATCAGTCCGAGGAGCCGCACCAAACTCAGTCTTATAAATAACACCTTCTCATAGTGAGTCAACCAGTTTGATGGTGCTCTGATGGTTTCTGGAGTCCACCCTCTCCCCCGCCGACTCATTTGAGGCCGTCGTAGCCAAAGTTGTTCAAAACATTCTGATTCATGCGCAATAGTCTTTTCAGGAAACGACTTTCTAGTTAGGGAGTCTGGGGTCTAAATGTCCGTTTTGGTATAATTTTAAATTTACCCATATATTTTCACCATAAAAACTATTTACCTTGCC